>NW_021025539.1:59714-122592 GCF_004153795.1 Camellia sinensis | reverse complement strand
GGACAATGTTTTAACTTTAGTTTGGCCGACGTGCCCTTTTGTATCTGAACAACTTCCTTATCTGAATACAAGTCCTCTTTCTTGACTAAGTGTTGATACTTGTCTTTTCTTTACTATCTTGTATGATTCCATACTTAGAATAATTTGCATGTATTCAAAGTACACCTTAACTGTGCAATTTCCTTGGGGTAAAATACTTCGAATATACCCGCTAACTGTTTATCTCGGCCATGGCTTTAACACTTGAAAACATTTGTAAAATTTTTTTCACAAGTGTTTATTTAAAACTTGCCACTTTATTTTCAATTATCAAGACTGCTATCTTCAATTATCTCAAAGTTGGGTAATCTGGTCATCTCGGCAACCAGGAATGTACTTCTTTGTAATATGGCCTCGGTGTATCTTTAACTTGTAAATTTTTCTGAAATTTCAACAAGTGTTTAAGCTAACTCTTTTCAACAAGTGTTTAAACCAACTCTAGCTTGTAAAATGTTTGACGAGCCATCCCTTGTCAGGCTTTTAAACTTTCTTTATCATTTTCTAGCTCTCTGCCCCCTAATGTGAACTTAAGTTTCACTTATGTTCACATTAGGCACGTACCTATGATCTTGGCACCGAGGTCAGATTCCAACAGAGACTGGCCGAGATTATCAACCTCAGTTTCTCTGTTAATCTAACTGACATGTACTTAGTATCATTCAAAGTTTTAAATCTGTCGACATAGCAAATCTAGGTTAATCCAACTTAATTCAACTCCATTATATGCAAGTATAATTTCAACTCTGCCGTATAATAAGTCTAAGTTATTCGTCATGTTTCAATCAGAAACATCGCCAACTTAGTTCAACTCTATTATATGCAAGTATAATTCAACTCTGCCAAGTTATTTGTCATGGATGCATACTTCCCAATACTTGCTCTTGAGCTTGTAGAGGAGACAACAGTGACAGTCCCATTCTCTGATGTATACGACGGCCAGCTCCGTCGTAGGACTCGAGAAGGCTTTGTGTTCTTCCAGCAGTACTTCGGCACGGTCACAGTGCGCGAGGTAATTCCTCAACAAAGTTATTTCAATGGATGCACCCACATTAGTTATCCACATTAGTTAATTGACAATAACTAATTATCTTGTTCATTCTCTTTTCCTCAAATCACGTGGCAGCCGTGGAATGCGATACCGTTAGGGCTCCTCTGGCAAAGCAGTCCATGTTTGGCACTTCTTTCAAAATCTGTTTTCTCAAAACGATTTGCCGGATTTGGACTCTTTGGTTCAGATTAAGAATCGTGACAATTTGAGAGTCCTGAGCTGTAGTGAGCCCAATATCGAACGGAACGGGACCTCGTCCTCCAGGGGCGTTCAGGGACGTCTACATTTAGCCACAGTCATTTTGCCTTGTTTTAGTTGTTCAAAATCGGATACCTTCCTATCCCGGATGCATTGGGGAAAATATTTTTCGAAGAAGATTTCTTTAAATCTATCCCATGTCACACCCTCATTATCATTTCGTATTAACATCCACCATCTCCTAGCCTCCTCTTTGAGCGTAAATGTTGCCAACAAAACTTTCTGTGCCTCAGTACATGGAAATACCTCAAATATTTTCTCAATTTCTAAGACCCAAGCCTCGACTTTTAACTGTTCAATACCCCCCTGAAATTCCAGTGGTTTCATCTTATTGTATTTCTGTGTCAATGTTATCATATCATACTTAGCTGGTTCAGGTACGTGTATTTGCCCCTGTTGCTGTTGTTTCAGATTTTCGGTTAAGGCTTCGACCATTCTTTCTAACCGGCTAATTCTAGCGTCAGAAGATTCAGATTCGTCTATATTCCTTGTCGTTTCCATAGGCTACACATAAGCATGGTGCTTATTAATATAAGGAAAACTCTCAGTGATTCCATATTTCATTTCATAGCAGACGTGTTTATACTTTCATTTCAATTCAGATACAGTCACATGATCCCTTACTTTCATACGTTCATATTCACATAGATTCCACATTCGATATTGAAATTAACATTACATGTTATTCCACTTAACTTCTTTGATTATGCACAAAGGTTTCATTTCAATGTATTTTCAATAAGGACATGGTCATAATAGCTCACATACTTACACATGATAATGCAATGCCCCTATTTCATTTCTAAGACATCCTATAGCTCATATGGACACGTGTGTGCGGTATAACTCATGCTCTAATACCACTCTGTCACGACCCAAACCCGCCCCTATAGGTTTAGCATCGTAACCGGCCAGTAATCCTTGGATTATCGAAGGCCTCTGAACAGATTAACAAAATTAAGGGGGCTAACAGAAGCAAATACATAAATATAGTTGTCCAATGAGCTGTGCTGACTTATATGAATAGAATATTTAAAACTTTATATACATAATCAAAAATTATTCATACATTATACCCACACACATTACAGTATTTTTAAGTACAGCCAATGACATCAATTCAAGTCTTATATAAACAGAAACCACAGAGCTTAAACACATGATGCTTCGGGAACCTCCACGTGAGGCACAATGGTTGGCTGACAACGGACCCCAGATCCATACAAAAACTTTCAGGCTCAAACTCCAGAATGGTAACCTATACATATATATATATATATATATATATATACAAACAGTGAGCTAAAGCCCAGTGACTAACATTAAGGTAAAGGGGTTAGTGAACGAAATCCGAACATATCATAAGCAGAAAATAGATCATAGCATAATCATCCTCATATCAGAACATAATAATGGTACATCCCATAGAACACATCACAGAACGTCTTCTGACTAGAGTAATCGGTTTCGGATACCGATTAAACACATATCACCACAGTGAAGTGGCTAACGAGATCTCGTAATTACTTGTATGTCATGGACCTGCATTTTCATGCTGTCCCACATGACTTGGGACTATCTATGGATGCCATAGTAGATTTCAAACTTGGGAAGTTCGTTCACGTAAACAAATATCATTTCAGAAATCATAGCTTATCACATTTCATTTGGAACATAATTTCATTTAAACGTATCTTTACGATAATGTTACTCACAATGGTTCTAATCCTCGAGTCTTGACCTACAATCACAAAATACATAACACAAGCATGTCTTATCATTACACATTCAAGTGGCCAACACGGCTTAGCTTACATAGGTTTCTTGCTTAACACATTGCTCAAAACACACTCTTAAATCTCATAACTTAGTACATTCTTCACTGTGTGTTTCTAATCCAGAACCAAATTATCAAAGCTAAATTAGGTCTTAGGAATGCCTAAGATGCAATGAGGATGCCAAAACATGAGTTGGTACACTTAGGCAAATTTTCTAAAAATAAAGTCCCCGCTCGAGCGTAGACTTCCTCGCTCGAGTGGACATGCAAAATGTGAATGGTCGCTCGAGCGCACATTCCTTCACTGGAGCGATCCGTAAACGACATGAAACTTCTAGGAGCTTGCAATTCACGCTCGAACAGACTTTTGGTCGCTTGAGTGAAGTGCACGCACTCAGAGTGGTCGCTCGAGCGTGAACTCCCACGTTTGAGCGTGGATGCAAATTTTGGAATTTCCAGATTTGATCACCAAGCTCAAAACTCGAATTCAATCTACCAAAACACATCTCTTGGGCCCCGAAACTTGAAATAACATAGAAAACTTGTAAAACATGAAGAATTTAGGATCATTTCATAAAATCATGGCCCAAGGTTTTGTTAAAAATTCACAATTTCAACTTGAAATTCAAGAAACAAAACATGCATGTAAAATCTTTTCTTCAAACTCTATGAAACTAGCAAATTGAGCTCAAAGGCTCCATGCATGAGGGAAATCCTTTTCAAAACATGGATTTAAGCTTTAAAATATGATGAATTACACATGCATGTGCCAAATAACTCATGATAACAACATAAATGCCCAAAATCAAACTTAACATGTCAAAACTCCATGTATTCATGCATGCATGTGGATTTATCTTCCAAATTCTCTTTCAAGACTTCAAAAACATGGGATTGACTTACAAGACTTGATGAAATATGCATGCATGTACCATTCAACCTCCATTTCCGACACGATTGATGCAATTCAAAGCTAACTTGGTAATTAACACCTATATGAGCATGCATGTATGATTTGTAACTCAAATCTTCATCCTAGGCTCAATATACACATTAAAACTCACAATCTATATGTTAATAACTTAGATTCATAAATCTAGGAGTTGAATTCATACCTATAGTCTTGAATTAGTCTAGCTCTTGCACAAAATTGATGAACTCAAGTAAAATCTTCAACTTATTCTTTTAATCTCTCCTTCCCTCTCTCTAGAATTGCGCTCTCTCTCTCTCTCTCTCTCTCTAAGATGAAATCTCAGATTTTTCCACTCAAGGGAAATGAAAGGAAATGAGCTCAAAAGAGCTAAATGTGATGCATATGTAGTTATGATGATATAATGCATTAATTGAGACATTAGGCTAATCAAACACGACTTTATTAATCGTTCTGAATCAATTTTTAATAAAATTTGCCACACGGTTCTAAAAATTCCAAATAACATATTGATGTAATCAATTTCGGTTTCGGATACCGATAAGGCTTTCAATTTACATATTAAAGCGGAAAATCCGAACAGATATTTCTACAGGCAACAGATAGAAAGCCAAATATCATGCAAAATACAGAATAAACACATAATTTATTTTCATCATCTCATTAGCATCATTAATTACGAATTAGTGGCTAATTACGAATCTGGGTTATTACATAAGGTTTAATGTCAAGGTTTAAATTAGGTTTTTTTTTTTTTTATTAGTGTTTTAATTTCTTTCTAAATTCTATTAATTGATTATGATTCTCTTCATTTTCTGTGTTTCAAATACTTTGTTTTTTTTTTTGTGTGTGTTCTTTTCTTTCTCTTATTAATACATTTGTGTCTGTTGGATCTTAACCTAGCTCTGTTCTACCTATCATTGATATTAAGCTATAGTTTTGTGATTTTGATATTTTTCTAACATTGTTGGATTACTAATGTTTTGTTGTGCTCTTTTGTTTGGTTTTGGGGGTCCTAATTTTTTTTTGGTACATTATGGTATGGTTTGGTGGGTGTTTCTATGGTTTTTCTATCCTTTTGTCGTTTAGTTGTGGGTGAGCCTTCGAAACATCGTAAATCCACTCTGTCCTGCCCAAACTACAATACTGAAAAATTTGAATCGAAGGAAAAATCCATTTTGTTTCAAGAGTTTCACACCTCTAGGAAAGTTCACCTCTAGGAAAAATGTCCTTCCTAGTGCGTTTGAGTTGCTCCCTATCCGTTCGTTGTTTGATTCTTTAGGGGGTGATCAAGTGTTGCTTTTCTCAGGGCCTCAAATCTCAGTCTGGTCCATGAGTTTTATTGTAATATGCATTCTATCCACAAGGAACTTGCTCCCTCCTTTAGCATCTGGGTTAGGAAGAAGTCCTTAGTCATCATTGATGATGTTTTTCGGTTGTTTCTTGGTCTTCCAGAAGTCCAGGATTTTCATTATCCTTTTCTTACGCGCAGTGGTGTTGACTTTGATCGAGTTGCCACTGAACTTTGTGGCACTCCCTGGACTTGGATTGTCGGGGCGCTCATTCAACAAAATGAGCTTATTCCTCGTTTTCTCCTTCTTAACATCATTGTCTGTGCCAATATTCATGTGACCACTCATTCCTCTCACATTACCCAAGATCAGGGGTATGTGTTATATTGCATTGATCACCATCTACCCATTAACCTGCCGCATGAGTTTTATTGTAATATGCATTCTATCCGCAAGGAACTTGCTCCCTCATTTAGCACCTGGGTTAGGAAGAAAGCTTTGGTCATCACTGATGAAGTTTTTCGAGTGTTTCTTGGTCTATTGGAGGTCCGGGATTTTCATTATCCTTTTCTTACTCGCAGTGGTGTTGACTTTGATCAAATTGCCACTAAACTTTGTGGCACTCCTCGGACTTGGATTACCGGGGCGTTCATTCAACAAAATGAGCTTCTTCCTCATTTTCGACTTCTTAACATCATTGTCTGTGCCAACATTCATGTGACTACTCATTCATCTCACATTTCCGTAGTCATTCATCTCACATTTCCAAAGATTAGGGGTATGTGTTATATTGTATTGACCACTGTCTTGCCATTGACCTGCCCACGATGATTTTCACCAAAATGATCTCTATTTTTGATGGACGCAAGTCCTTAGGTCTTCCTTATGGTTGCTTCCTCATTAGATTCCTCACTTCTCTTGGTGTCCCCATCTTTGAGGATGACGAATTTGCTTCTCCTGTTAAACCCATTACCGAGTTAACCGTGTCTCAAAGTTAAGCTCATATTTGGGGGGGTCCATCGGGAGTCGGGGGTACTGATACAGGTGATGATCCCTTAGCTGAGGAGGCTGAGTATGATGCAGCCGTTGTTAGTGCCCCAGAGATGCCTGAGATACGCTCACGTTCCTTTCGTGGCCAGCTACAACAGTTTAAGCAGTCGGTTATGCATCGACCTAATCTGTTGGATGCTCGCCTGGATACACTGGATGGTCGTCTTGATCAGCAGAGCACGATGCTAGCCCAGATTCTTTCCTTGCTCCAGATGCAGCAGCCGCCTCCATCAGACTCCTAGTTTTTGAGAGTATTTGGACTATGGGTTTTTTGGACAGTTTTTATTTTGGTCTGTATATAACTGTTTCTTTTGTCTCTCCTGGCCAAAAAGGGGAGTATTGGTTCGAGTAATTTTGGGAGGGTATATATGGGATATATGATAAATGGGATACATGTTGATTCTGCATATGTTGATTTTGCATACTCATGGTGGATTTTGTAGGCAGCACTGGACTAGTTTTTTTTATGACCTAGCCTTTTCTATATTTTCTCATTCTTTTTCTTAGTGATGATTTTCTATTTTTGTAGATATTTGGTTCAGGTTGTTTTGTTATGTTAGGTTGGTTGTTTTTCTTTAAAACTTGTGTTTGCTTAGGAAATTGTTAGCATGTTTTGTCTGGGAATTGACAAAGAGAGAGATTGTTAGATCCCTTAGTCTTGTTGTCAATCCCATGGACAAACATGGTTTTATCAAGTTATATTTTTTCTAAGTTTCTTGTCTTACTCGCTCGAGGGAAGAAGTCCTTACTTGAGCGAAGGCTGCGTCTGTAAAAAACCTGAGAATGATGAATGTACGCTTGAGCGTAGGTAGCGTGGCTCGAGTGAAGCCACTTAAGGAAAACACACGTGATTGGTTCCTCGCTCGAGCGAGAGAGTCTTCGCTCGAGCGAGCTTTGCTGTCCCAGTTTTCTATAAATACTAGTTTTAGTCCAAAACTATGATTACGTTTTGAGATCTACTTTAAGGTTTTCTGAGGTTTTCTTTTGGAGTTTTTTGTGAGTTTTCCTCGATGAGTTGAGTGAGTATTAAACTCATGTTTTGTTAAGCACATATCAAGGAAGTTGATTGGTTATATTCAAGAGTGCTCTTCTTCGGTGGAATCCGGAGATTCAAGCATAGAGTTTCAAAGGAGTTTGATACTGCGCGTAGTCGTTGATTCGACAATAGAAATTGTGGATTCAACTTCAGTCTAATCAATTCCGAGACGAAGGTTGCGGTGAAAGATATACAGAAGATTTGAAGATAAATTGGAAGCGTTTGGGTAATTTGTTTGTTATCTTTGTAATCTTTCTTTCTTCAGTAGTGGATTGATTAGAGGCGTTTCGCACATGATTTTTTTTTTTTATCACAATTGAAGGTGCTTCAATTGTACTTTTTTTCACGTAAAAATTGTTTGTGGTGATTTATTATTTTTCGAAAACAACAATCTAAATCACTTTCATAAGTGCTTGATGATTTAGATTGTGAGTTTTGAATGATTGGGAATTGGAGTAATTAAATCTTGATATAATCACGAATCACTTAGGATTTTCAGAATTCTATTAGGAAGATGGTTGTATTAACAGGTCCTTTTGACTAAAAAGTATTGTTTTTTAATTTTTTTTAGCCGGATTTTTATAATAAAAAAAATGTCATTTTTTTTAAATTTTTAACGGCTTTTTAAAAATTTTATCATAAAAAAATCGCTAATTATTATCTTTTAGTGATAGATTTAGAAAATCGAAAAAAAATATTTTTAACAAAAATTCTGATGGAACCAGCTTTCAGTCATGAATTGATAGGACTAAATAGGAATTAGGTTTAACTATTATGATTTTTTTTTTATCAATACAAACACTTGCCAAATTTAATAGTGCGCTGATCCTTATAGCAGGACATGTGGGTAATTACCCCTAAAAAGAAAATGTACCAAAAGGCCCAATTTCTCAGACTGGAATGACTCTGTGATTATACCAGACCTGTTCTTGGCCCATCAGTTGAAACAACCCAGGGATCGGTTAATGGCAATGGCCTTTTATTGATATAGTCTTTTTATGTACTTCTTATAAACTTTTTTTTTTTTTAAGTAAATAATTCTTTTGTTAATTGAAAAAAAACAAATGATAGATGTCTAGTTGATAGTTTTTTTATTTTTATTTTTATTTTTTTTATCAATAGAGAGGAGAATAAATTACACTATTAAAAAGAATTACATCATTTGATAGATTACTAGTTTACAATAGTTAGAAAGTCAACAAAATCTAATAATTAATCCACGAAACTCAACAAGCCCAATAACATGTATCAAATTCTTCTCCATAGAAGTTGAAATCAATATCTCACACTATAAAAGATACTACACAATTTAAGTAGACAATTCAGAGAAATTTTTTAGTCTTTTTCTTGTTATATATTATGGGAAAATTTTACAGAACTCTACATCTCCATGTGATCAAACGGGTTTGAGTATTGGATAGAAGTGGCACACATAATTCGCAATTGTAATCCGTCCAATTTTACATGTTTGAAACATATTTTAACTAATTGAAATCTATATATATACTGTTTCAATTGGGTTCCATCTTACAAACTCAATTGAAACTGAAAATATAAGAATTTGAGATGGGTCTCCTTGAGTTTGGATAAAAAATAAAATAAAAAAGGAACACCACACCACCACCACCACCACCACCACCACCACACTTCTCATAAAGTAAACACAATGGTTGGATTTTGTCTGATTGGTACCCAATCAACTAACTAATGAAACGCAAAGAAATGTAAAATGTCATTTTATTTACTGGCATAAAACTTGTGCATGAATACCTTAGGCTAAATTTATGGTCTAAATAAATGTCTAAAACTTCAAATTCTGTGTAATTCAATAAAAAAATGAAGTAATATTTTATTTTTATTTAAAAAAATACATAAATAAATTCAACCTTGCACCGAAATTGAACAAGTTATTAATCACTTTGCTTGGTTAGAGTTTTTCAAAAACAGTTTTTAAAAAATTTTACTTTTTTATTTTCTGGGTTTTTTTTTTATTGAATTTTTTAAATATTTTAAGTAATTTTTTTTTTTTAATTTTTAGACATATCTAACTTAAATATACCTAAAAAATAAAAAATTTGTGAAAAAAACCTTTTAAAAATTCACTAAATACCAAAAAAAAACAAGAATTCAATATATTTTTTGTATTTTTTGTATTTATTAATTTTTTAAAATATTTTTTTCACAATTTTTTAATTTTTTAGATACATCTAAGCTATGAAGCACGGGTACGGATACGGGTACGAGTACTGGTACTGGTACTAGTACGATACGAGTACGTCGATACGCTAAAATTCAAAAAAAAATAGGGTACAGGTACGGCTTGGTACGCTTGTAAAAAAATATTTATTTTTAATTTAGAGTAATGTAAATATTAATTAAATGGTTTGATTTGTTAAGATCCAACCTATAATTAACATTTAATGCAAAAAATAACGGTATAAATCAAAATTAAATGTCAATATATTAAATAACTTACAAACTATAGTTTAATTTTAAATCATGCTAAGTGTAAAACTAAAAATTTTTAAAAAAATTTAGGAAAAGGAGTTTTATCTCTGTAATAGAAAAAAAATATTGTTTTAACTGAGGTACGGTACGGGTTGATTATATACTCGGCACGTCTAGGTACGCCAAAAATTTAGAAGAAAAAATTTGGGTACGTTTTTCGTGTACCCGATACGTATACAGAAGTATCATATGAGATACCATACGCCGGTAAGTACCCGGTACGGGTACGGCATGTTTTTCAAAGTACCCATGCTTCATAGCATCTAAGTAAGGTGCATCTAAAAAAAATATTTAAAATTTTAAAAATATTCACTAAAAACAAAAAAAAAAATCAATTTCCAAAAAACACACTCCAACAATTTTTCCGGCAAAATTTCGCCGGAGATCGGAAAATGCTCGTCGCTATACGGTTCAGAGCCAATGAAAACAAACTCACTGGTTCGATTCCACCGCAGATTGCGAATCTAAGTGTTCGATTCCACTGCAGATTGCGAATTTGACTAATCTGAGTTTTCTGGACCTCGGATCAAATCGGCTGTCCGGAGTCATCTGGTGGAGATCTCCGGTTGCCGGAATCTGACTTTTCTCGATTTGCACTATAACTCAATCGCCGGAAACTTGCCGGAGGATTTGAATCAGGTTGTTTCGCTCCAGTTCGTCGATGTTTCGGACAATCTCATAGAAGGCACGTCAAGTCCGAGTCTCGGATCGCTGAGTTTGCTCACCAAACTCGTCCTCGCGAAGAATCGGTTTTTTAATTTTTATTATCCTTTGTTCGAATTTTAGTCAATTGTTTAAAATTTTGATGGATTATTCAATTAGTAAATACAAATATTAACTTGTTTGGTAACTATTTCGTTTTCAGTTTTCAATTTATATTTATAAAAATTTAAAAATTATCATAAAAACTTGTTTGATTTTTTTTTTGTTTATAAATGATTGTCTCAGTTTATAAATTTGAGAAAAAAACGTGAGTTTACGTTGGTTTTTAAATAAAAAATTAAAAATTTGACTAACAAAATTTTTTTTTCAATTATTTTTTTTAAATAATTTTTTTTCAAATAGTTTTTTTTAAATAATTTTTTTTCCAAATTTTTTTTTTCAATTATAATGTGTTCATCCATTGTCATAAATAATAAAAAATAAATATAAATATTTTAGGTTTGAAAAAACATATTTTTTAGTTTATGCTTTTAAAATTTTTCAAACATTTTATTCAAACTAAAGGCGTTTGTAATTTATGTTTTTCTAAAAATAAATAAAAACCAATTTATAAAATTTTTGTAAATATAAACAAAAAACGTAAACGTTACTGAAGAGGGTAAAAATTAATCAAGTCTTGGTGCTAGGCCCAATGCGATGCTCATTCCGAGGTGGAGCTAGGTTGGACCTCGGCCCTATGGCCAACACTTGCTCTGAAGCAAGACAATCATAGGAGTTCGGCCTAATGTACAAGCGTCACTCCAAAGTGGGCCGAGCAACATGGTGGACCTCCTGGATGGACAGACAACTACTCCGAAGTGGGTAGAGCTTATTTTTAATTTAGAGTAATGTAAATATTAATTAAATGGTTTGATTTGTTAAGATCCAACCTATAATTAACATTTAATGCCAAAAATAAATGTATAAATCAAAATTAAATGTCAATATATTAAATAACTTACAAACTATAGTTTAATTTTAAATCATGCTAAGTATAAAACTAAAAATTTTAAAAAAATTTTAGGAAAATGAGTTTTATCTCTGTAGTAGAAAAAAAATATTGTTTTAACTGAGGTACGGTACGGCTTGACTATATACTCGGTATGTTTGGGTACGCCAAAAATTTAGAAGAAAAAATTTGGGTACGTTTTTCGTGTACCCGGTATGTATACAGAAGTATCATATGAGACACCATACGCCGGTAAATACCCGGTACGGGTACGACATGTTTTTCGAAGTACCCATGCTTCATAGCATCTAAGTAAGGTATATCTAAAAAAAAATTTAAAAAAATATTTAAAATTTAAAAAATATTCACTAAAAATAAAAATAAAAAAAAATTCAATTTCCAAAAAAGTTAATCCAAAAAACACCCTCCAACAATTTTTCCGGTGAAATTTCGCCGGAGATCGGAAAATGCTCGTCGCTATACGGTTCAGAGCCAATGAAAACAAACTCACTGGTTCGATTCCACCGCAGATTGCGAATCTGAGTGTTCGATTCCACTGCAGATTGCGAATTTGACTAATCTGAGTTTTCTGGACCTCGGATCAAATCGGCTGTCCGGAGTCATACTGGTGGAGATCTCCGGTTGCCGGAATCTGACTTTTCTCGATTTGCACTACAACTCAATCGCCGGAAACCTGCCGGAGGATTTGAATCAGCTTGTTTCGCTCCAGTTCGTCGATGTTTCGGACAATCTCATAGAAGGCACGTCAAGTCCGAGTCTCGGATCGCTGAGTTTGCTCACCAAACTCGTCCTCGCGAAGAATCGGTTTTTTGATTTTTGTTATCCTTTGTTCGAATTTTAGTCAATTATTTAAAATTTTGATGGATTATTCACTTAGTTAATACAAATATTAATAACTAGTATTTTGTTTTGGCATCTTACCTAATATTCTGAATTTTTATATGAACTTTATTTTTTTCATCCATTTAAATGTGTTGAACTTCTTCTTTTAATTTTTTTTTTAATTTTTAATTTTTTATTATTTTTTATTATCACAGTAAGAACGTCATTGATAATCCTAGCCTAAGGAAGAAAATGTAATGACCATCTTAGAATTGAAACCAAGGATCAACTTATCTGGTGGTAAATCTTCTTATTAAATTAGTATTTACTATTGACTATCTCCAAACTGCCCTCTTTAGATTTTTATATTTATTTTTATTTTAAAATTAGATATTATATATTATATCTTTCTACCTTTCACTCTCTATGTCTATACATGATACACTATACTTGATATATCAACTTATTATAATATTTTTTGAAGAACAACTCTTCCAAAATATACAACTAAACAAATCAAAAAAATTTCTAAACTCTCTCCCCAAATATTTTTTCAAAAACAACTCTCCCAAAAACAAACCAAACAAGCCCTAAAAGTTTTATAATATCAATTTCCTTTCCAAATTTTTCTTTTAGTATACACATATATTAACCTTCTCCAAATTAGTATTGAGTGTTCATCATTTGTAATTTTAAATTTGTAATCTAAATAGCAAATATGTGAGGCGTGGGAATATTTTACTCGACATGAATTTTACATTAAGTTAATGGACTAGGGTTGAAATGAATGTAAAGATTTAACAGCCAAATAGTAAAAAAGTCAAACTTTGAGACTAATGACGTCTTGAGTTCAACTCTTAATGGTATCATTCAAACTTAATCTACCCATCATTTGAAATTACATATATTCATATCACCATTCATGATTATGTCAAATACCCAATGTAAATTTTTATTGTTAGTCCTAAAGGGATTATTCATTACATGAACACATCTCTTAACTATCATTTAATATCACTTTATGCATTCAATTTAAAAAATTGTACATAAAAATTCTCTCATCTACATAACTTTTTAAAGTTAGGTTTCAAATTTGAGAATGATAGGGATAATATTCATTGATATTTGAGCAAAAGATACTTGGTGATTTGAGCAACGGACCATGGTATCAGGTAAGCACTAAATATTTAGGGATCAATTTTTATCGTCATGAGAATAGTTGTTAAAAGACTGTCTCGAAAAGTTAAAAATAAAATTTTTAGCGATAAAATTTTGAAAATGTCACTAATAAATAGACTTTTAGGGACAAAATAATTTGGTCTTAAAATAGTTTATTTTTTGAAACAAAAAAATTTGGTCCCCAAAAGATAATAATGTATTACTAAAGTTTAATTTTCGTTGCTAAAAATATAATAACGATACTATCCTTAAAAAATAATTTTATCCCTAAATTTTAATTTCTAAAACTTTAACCTTTTTTTTTTTTTGTAGTGCATGGTGGTTCAGTAGCGTTGGTTGAAGCCTAATCATGCCCTATAAAGATAAAATATACAGCCAATTATATATTAAATTAAAACCAATAATTGTCATTAAAATTCATACCAACCCACATTACAATTTTCGTATCTTGGAATTCTGTGTGTATGAAGTCATTTTCAGTCAATATTGGGAGGACATTCAGCACACCTCACTTGGCTTCGTAAAGTATTCAAACAATGACTTTTTGAGTTCCCAAGTCCTTGTGACTTGTGAGCTTTTGTTGGATGCATGCATGCACAAAGGCAAAGATTGATTCTTCTAATCAAAATTTATTTTGAAATGAGTTGTATGGGATAATTTAAGGATGCAATTACTTTGTGGATTAGATTGCATTGTTTGGACAGTGAGATCTACCACGGATTCTCTTTTTATAATTTGAATAGTTCATTTTATCGGGTATCTCGTATATTTAATTCACACAAAAAATTAGATCGATATGATAATTATACCTTACTCAATTTATCTTGTTTTCTCACTAAAAAAATGGATAATTTATTTTTAAAAACACAATTGTCTATTTTTTTTGAGACAAACACGATAAGTTGAATATGTTACAATTATCATATCGAATTAATATTTTTGTGTATGAAATACACGAAGTACTTGAAAAAAATAAATAAAAAATGAACGATTAAATTATCAAAATGAGACATATAGTGAGACCCATAGGCCTAAATACTGCCCTCCAATCTAAAATATGGACGGGAAGGGAATCCTCCTAAATTTAAATTGGTAGGCATAAATATTTATTCTGAGTTTGTAATTTTGTTGATAGATTTGCTTCTTTCAGATTTTGTTTATTTATAATGAAATGGAAATTTTTTTTCATGTATGACGGTTATAAAAGATCTATTTTAACAAAAAAATATTTTAAATTTAAAACACAGTTAATTTTTTATTTTTTACAATTTATAATAACGTGATACTAATAACCTATTGATTTTAATTTTTTATGATATGCTGTAATCTTACGAATGAAATAAAATCTACAAAACGGAGAGAATCAAAACATATAAACTGTTTTTTATTTGAATCTTAATTTTAGGTAAAATAATAATAATAATAATAATCCAAACAGAACCTAAAGTGGCAGGCCTTCTTTTTAATACAGTTTGGGATCAGTTGGTGTCGGTGGCCTAACAAAGAACTAGGAGCGCACGGCCATATCCTCAACTTTTTAAAAATTATTTTTTAATTTAAAATTTTGAAAATATTTTTTTATTTGTCCCTCTTAAATTAAAAGAATTTTTTTAAACAAAAATATATTAAAAAAATTGAGAATTGACCCTAGTAACAAATTAAATTCTAAAATTTTAATTGTCAATTTAAATCTTGATTTTCAATTTTAATCTCAACCACCCATCTATTTATGTCAAGACTCAAGTGAAACTAGCGGAGAAAAATGCTATTTTGTCATCCAACACACCATTTTACAAAAATATAACTAATAATTTAATGCATAAACCAGATCCACTGTTGACAGCCTCCCATCACCATCAACATCACTTAAATCCACCTATTATAACTGTCACGACCCCATTCCACCCCTAGTAAAATGGTGTTATGATGGTCAGTAATTCGAAATTACCAAAGGCCAACTTACAAAGTTTCACACAATCAGAGTATACATATGGGGCTTACATGTGCGGAAGCAATAAATTTAAATCAAAGTAGTCCATAAGAGCTGTGCAAAGATCTAATGAAATGACATACATCTTAACAAGATTTTACAACTTGAATACAAAACAACATAAAGTACATATTACATCTTGATCAAAAGGCTTCTCAAGCCAAACATACAAAAGAAATGAACTATAAAACCAAGAAGCATAATCTTCAAGATGCTAGCAAAACATGAATCCAAAACATCTTCCAAACAAAGCTTAGGCAACATCGCCTTCTTGCTCGTCACCTACATATATATAAAGGAGAGGGTGAGCTTGGATACTCAGTGAATGCTATAAATAATAAAGGTTTGAATGAATGATATTCGAGATCTTTATCAAAACAATATATATCATAGTTTGTAACAAAACATGGGATGAATCAAGTATCAATCAAAGTCTTTCAAAGCATTTTGGGATGTTTAATAACATCTACATAATACAAAGGATGACATTCTTGACAAAACAAAGGAATAATCATCCCGGAATCGAAGCACACCCGTTCATGACTGTCGGTGGCCGACCCGGAATCGGTTAGACAACCCACCCGGAAAACCGTCGGTGGCAAAACGTAACCTACCCATACAAGACTGTCGGTGGTACCATTCGTACATGACCGATAAATGCAAAGAGATATCTCCAACATAGGTGCTACATAGGCTTAACGTCCCCGAGTACGAAAGTATCTTCCAAGAATGTCATCAAAACAAACATAATACTTGATACAAAAGCTAATGGATAATCATTCATACTTGATCAAATACTTTCCCAAAATGAAACAAAGCAAAACTTTATCAAAACGTTATAACGTAGCTTTATTAAAAATACCACTCACAATAGCTCTTCGGATGTAGGGCTTAAGGCAAGGATTCAAGACCTACAATCATATAGTAATGTCTACTAAATGCATTTCAAGAAGACAAGAAGGAATGCTCAAATATGATTATGCAATGCACTCTCAAAACAAACTCTGCATGAATGAAAATGATCTCGAAACTTCTTTCCAAAACCAAGTCAAGACAAAGCAAAACACGTGCTGGGAGTCAAAACAATGTTTTTCTTCTTGGAAAAGCATGCTGGGTACCAACCAGTTCTCGGAATGGATGCACAGAGATGATCTAGGCCAAAATGGCCTAGCTGGGTGAACTCAGGAAGTCTTGGCCGAGGTCCCACACCTCTTGTCCGAGGTGTGGTCTCCTAGGCCTAGGTGTGCGACTACCTGCCGAGATGTTACAAGGTGCCGGCAAGGGTGTACCATGGTCGGCCTAGGTGTGCATGCAAGAAAGGCTAAGGTGCAAGTGATCATGCAAGGTAGGCCAAGGTGAGATACGATGCTTGGCCTAGGTGTGGGATCTAGGCAAGAGTGGGTCTCAGTGACCACACCTAGGGAAATGAAATTTGGAAATCTAGGTTTCCTCTTGAAGAACATAAACATGAAGAACATGAATACTAAAATCATAACTTCTTATTCAAAATCTGAAATTTCATGATATGAGTTCAGAAACATGGACCTGGGTACCCATAGTTGAAGATTTCATGAAGACAAACATAAAAACATGGAACTTGGTACAAATTTCCGGATCAAAACAAGGCTTTTCTTGAAGAACACAAGAACATCATTTTCACTTTCTAAAACAAAACTTTAAATCAATGCATGACTCATGAATCATGCTAGATCATGCAATGTGATCAGATCAACATAAAGAACAACAAAAGTAGATCAGTAATCTAACCTCAAAACACGGATCAAGCGGTTCAAACTCTAAGGATCAAGCTTGGAAATCTAATTCTCTCTTTAAGAACTCCTTCTTCTTCCTAGAGCTTTTCTCTCTTCTAAGGCAAAGACATAGCAAATGATATGGGTTTCTCACTACTAGCTGGCTTAAACCACTACGGGAACACGTGGCATCATCTGATTGGATCTCCTTAAAAAGGTGCCAGAATGAAAAGACAAGAGTATGACAAAGTGTGTATAACAAGCAATGTGGCATGGGCACTCTAACAAGGAAATGATCCCGGATCAAGACATAGGTTTCGGGCAAGTAAGGTCTTCTTGATCTCGGCTAGGGAGGATAACACTTGACCTAGGTGTGCCACACCTTGGCCTAGATGTGCCACACCTCGGCCTAGGTCGTACCAGTCCTGGAATAAAAGGTTGCTAGGTTCAAGGATCATGGGTCTCAAATGCCTAAATGATACACATCTCGGCCTAGGTGATGCACATCTCGGCCTAGGTGATGCACACCTCGGCCTAGGTGATGCACATCTCGGCCAATATACCTAGGTGACGGTGGAGGTCAACCAAGGTTGTTCCAAGATGGTCCTAGGTGTTGACACTCAACGGCCTAGATGTAAGAGGTTCAAATGTGTGACCTAGGCTTGAGACAGCAAGGACAAATAACCTAGGCTTAACACACCAAGCAAGGAACAAAGCATGTATATAACACTTAGGCAAAACATGATAGCATCAAGACAAGACAAGAACCTTTACTTGGGCAAAACAAATCTAAGTTTGCATGTAAAAACTTAACAAGGCAAAATCATATGAATGCTCATGAATATGACTAAGACAAGATGAGGGTTGTTATAGCAATCCTCTCCTGCCATCCATCTCAATCAAATCTAACACCCTCATGATTCTAGTACCCCCACCCCTAGCAGACACCGATCTTCTCCCTTCATTTTCTTCTACCATTGCCTATCGTTCTTATCTTTATCCCACCATAACTTATCCCTTCCTTTCCTATACACCAGATTAAAGACATCAATAAGACCACCACATCATATGGCCACAGCCGTGATGTAAGATTGAACCACAATGGTAAATCTCTTTATGTTGGATTCACCACAAGAAATTACACTTTTGGCGACTAAATTTTTAGTCACCAAAAGTCAAATTTTAGTCACCGAAAGTTTCCCCGACTAAATAGTTTGGTCGCGGGCTTGGTCACGGGAAGATTGTTGAGGAAGGTATTGGCGACTAAAAAATATTTAGTCACCGAAAGTCCTAAATTGGAAACTAAACAATTAGTCACCAAAAGTAAAGGTATTGGTGACAAAAAAAACTTCAGTCCTTGATAGGCTAAATTGGTGACTAATTATTAGTTGCCAAAAGCTTTCAAAAAAAATTACTATCTCATTTTTAGCGACTAAAACATTTAGTCGCCAAAACTAACATTATTTAGGACAACTAATTTATTTAGTAGCCAAAAAGTTTTTTTTTTCATCTTATTTTTTTTAGCTACTAAATGTTTTAGTCACCTAAAGTGTAATTCTTTTTAGTTACTAAAAATTTAGTCGCCTAAAGTCTTTTTTTAAATTATTTTTTATTTGGCTACTAAAATTTTAGTAGCCAAAAGTTTTTTTTTTTTGATTTTTTATTTTTTTTTAGCTATTAACTATTTAGTTGTTAAAAATATTTACTTCCTTTTTGGCTACCAATTATTTAGTAGCCAAAAACATGATATTATTATTATTATTTTTTAATTTGTCCATAACCTGTACGTATTCCGTGCAACCTATACCATATATATAAACAAAACAATAAATATTATCAATCATTTCGTAATTTACATCCATTTCACTTCCAACCATCCAAAAAGGAATAACTTTTAATGTCAAATTTCATACAAACTAAATATATTCCAATCTAAAATAACAATTCTATACAAAATAGAGAATCATACGAAAACCATTATATTCGTATAGACTCTGGGGATGATAGTGAACTTTTGAAAAGTCTGTCCAATATTTAACCTCATTTTCTAGAGCTTCAACTATATCCTTGTCTTGAATGTCACTATGAAAAGCATGCTTCCCGTTGTTGTTACCATTTGTCATATATGATTTCTCCTGCTCCTCTTTGAATAAACTTTGCAAAAACAAGTTTTTCTTGCAAGGTTCAGATACATGAGTGGAGAGATCAGCAGTTCTGCATGTTGGCAAAGGGAATGTTAGGTCCTAGTCATTAAAACTCAACTCTTACAAAATTCTAGGTTTCTTGGGTCTTCTGCATTATCTTTGCCATTATTGTCAACTGAAAATTTGTAGTTTGTTCAAAGCTTAGTTGTTAACTATACAATGATTCTAACTCAGAAAGGTTTTTCAGTCCAACTTGAGCTTCTATATTGAGTTACCTAATTAATCTTTTCTCTTAAAATTAAGAAAAGAAATATTAATAACATAGAAATATATTCTGATTGAATTCTATAAATTCATATCAAAGGAGCTATGTACGGCTCCTGCATTCCATGCATACTGGCCCCTCTAGCATGTGTTATGTTTTACATTTCTGTTGCCACATGCCTGTACGAACCACATTAGCTTAGATTAATTGTAGGTAAGATTTTTTTTTATAAGCTTTCTCTACTAATTTTCAGTAATTGTTAGTTAGATGGTCTGTTTTCAACAAATGATGTTCTTCTAACTTGTTCACCCTTTCACTTGACAAATGTAATTAAATTAATGAAGTAATATCCTTTATTTTATACTAAATACAGCCAAAGTAAATCAGTGGCACCAAAAGCTACTGACAACTGTCTACATACCTCTTGTTTTTGTTTGGCTTTAACCAGCAATTGATCTTGTTTATGCCATAACCTTACATTGACAATGCCAAAGTGTCAATTCCAAGAAGTCAATCATTTTTAAAGCAATTAACTATGCATAAGTGTCTCTCTAGGAACGTATGAATATAAATACAACAATAAGTTTATATTTATATACAAGGAAGAGGAGGATGAAATGAAACAAGAAGACCCACCCTTAGAAAGACCAACAACATACATGACTCCAAATATTTAGTAGATGAATCAGACAAATCAGCAGCAAGTGATTTAAGAATTATTGTTTACTTGTGACCGTGAATGAAATTCTAAATACTAGTATCTAAAAAAAATTAATAAAGATGCCTCGATGATATTGACACAAGCAACATTGACATCCAAAAGATTAACTCAACAATGCATCTCATAGCAGGATTTTGGTCACAACTTTACTGTGGTTGGCAACCACTAAAGGCACAACTTAAGTATCTCCATGGTAAGAGAACAAATGATTTTGCATGTTGGCTACATATGCTTTTATAAGATGGCATCAACAGGTTGAGAAGTATGGATCATTACATATTCAACATATATTTTCTTCATTGCAAAGATCAACATCAAAACCTAGAAGTAGCTTGGATCTTAACTCTAAAATCTGTAAATGCTGCCAAAACTCATAGAGAACTCAATCTATTAAATTAAAAATATATTCAACACTAACTTTGGATCTATAGGCCAATAACTTCTTAGCACTTCCAAATAAATGGTTGTGGTCCTTGTGAAGATTCATGGGTATAATGACATAAATGTATCATGTTTCTATGATAATGACCTTATATAAAGTTACCATTCTTTTTGAGGACTTGATCTGTTCCCCAAATTCAAGAATTTAAGTTACCATCCTATGTTAGTTTTTTCCATTCACAATTTCATCTTTTAGACTGCTCTCTCTCTCTCTCTCTCCCTCCCCCCTCCCCCGGTTCTAGTTCTGCATTCACCAGTTGGAACTATACCCAAATTAATTTGGAGGAAAGTACACCCTTTGTTTTTTTTTTCCCTGCTTTTGAGTGACTTATTGTAATCTACTTTTTGTTTAGCTACTGTGACCCCATACTCACATATATTGTTTCCCTGCATTTTAATGATCTTCATATTTGCTATCCTTATCAAGGACACATCAAAAACTAACATTGATCATTGAAAGTAAAATTCATCAATTAGGACAGCCTCTTCAACTAGACAATTGTAACAGAAATTTTATTTAAGGAAATCGCTGACCAATGATTTGCAGGTTACATGGCCAACATTAGTTTATGAAATTCAGGACATAAACATTGAAGATTATACTATTTTACCTTCGGATTGGTTGTAGTAGCAGAGAGAACATAGTTGGCTTATTTTGAACAATTTAAATGAATAAGTATTATGTCGCCAACTACTTGTAGATGTGTGATGCATCTTTCTTATGTGCAAGTACCTAATACCCCAAGTGCGACTGTCTATGCTTCACTTGTTTTCTTCTCCTCATTTGCTTTCACTTTCTTATTTTCTTAAAGTGTCATTGCATTTACAGAGCTGCTTGCCAGATTTGATTTTAAAACGTTAAACTCACTATTTAGCCCTTATAAACCATAAGTTGTATCCCAAATCCTTGTCCCAATCATCTATAAGCCAAACCTAAAATTAAACCTCAATTTGGTAATAAAAATAAATTATCCTACATCACAGAGCATGCGAATTACTATTGTTGTAGTTCTATTTACAACCCCAAACAAAGATATTCAGCCCTCAAAACCCTAGCCCATTGATATCCAAGAAAAATCTACCTCATGGCCTACAATTGAACACCCAAGATCATTAAAATGATGGTTGTCCAGAAATTCTAGCATGTTGTAATTGCTTTGTGGTGAATTTTTCATTTAGGCATTGCATCAAACAGTTGGTGAGCAGAAGCAGAAATTCATGGAAACCACACATGTATCAGCACAAACCAAACTCCAAAACAGAGAGGCAAAGACAATTTGCCATCAAGCAAACACAATGGAACAAAAATCAGACCACTCCTTTTGCTTTTTCTTTTCTTCTTCTACTTTTTCTTCTCTTATTTGGAACTCCATTGTCGCTCAAGTTTGAGTTTCGAATGGAAGTCATAACCCAGTTAATGAAATCACAAATCCAAATTGGGTTTACTCGGTATCCAGTTTGACTCAGTACGTTTTGACGGTGAACCCATCATAGATATATATCTCATCAATCTATGTATGTACGTATACAATAATACAGTTCAATCGTTACTGAATTACAAGTCCAAAAAGGCTCTGATTTGGGGAATTCAGAGTACAAAGAACTGAAGAAAAATACCTCTGATTTGGGGAATTCAGCGTCGGTAGCGAAGAGTGAGGGTGGGTGTCGATGCTACATTGGATTTTTGCTGTTTGCTGATCTTCCTTTTCAATGATGGTGGACAGTCGCAGAGTTGTTAAGGCAGTAAACTGATGTTGAAGAAGATTATGGATGGTGAACATAACACCCATCTCTTTCTCTGTACTACAACACCTTGAAGAAGAAGATTATGGGTGATGAGAGAGATCCACCATAGGTGAAGAGAAGAGGGGAAGAGAGAGAGAGAGAGAGAGAGAGAGATAGAGAGAGGCCCTGAAAATATATATCATTTTACACAATTAACGACCAAAATTTTTTTAGTCGCCAATTAATTTTATAAATTCCTTCAAAATTTCTCCCTCCAAATATTTTAGTTTTTTGGCGACTAAAACATTTTTTAGTCGCTGAAAACACACTTTTGGTGACCAAAAGTTTGGTTGCCAAAGATAAAAATTAAATTTTTATTTTACATTCGGAGACTAAATAATTTTAGTAGCCAAAACTAATCATACAGCGACTAAAACATTTTTTAGTTGCTGAAAACACACTTTTGGCGACCAAACTTTTGGTTGCCAAAGATAAAAAATAAATTTTTGTTTTTCATTCGGCAACTAACTAATTTTAGTAGCCAATTGTGGAATTTTTGGCACTAAATTTTTTTTAGTCGCCAATAATCAATATACCCCGACTAAAAAAATTAGTAGCTAAATATTGTACTTTTGCTGATTGAAAAAATTTTTGGTCACCAATTCCACAACTTTTGGCGACTAAATTTTTTTTAGTCGCCAAATTTAGTAGCCAAAAGTACATTTTGTTATAGTGATTTTTTTTTTTCAATTTTATTTTATTTTACAAGGAGATGCTGTCAGAAAACAAGGGGGCAGTGCTAAGGTAGGGCTCATTCAGGGAAGGGAGTGCCACTTGAGGATGGTGGAGCGGAGTAGGAAAGTGACACCATTGGGAGAATAAGACATACTGGGGAATGGTGGCACTGTCGGAGCAGATAACGTGATTCTAGGAGGGCGGTTGGTGGGAGAAGGGTGGTGGTTGGGGGAGGGTAATATTGGGGAATGAGAGTTCATTCTATGTAATAGGGTTCATGGTAAAAATAATTTTTTTATTTTACATTAATTTAAAATAACAAATAAGAAAATGGCATGTGTTGCAAAAATAAAATAAAAAATTGTTACTCACTCCACACAAAAATGCACAAATGTTTAGAATTGTGGTAAAGTTAAAAACTTAAAATTTAACTGGACATAATTAAAATTTAAAGGTATAATTTGTTATTACGGTTAAACCGTGGATTTCTCCTCCCCCTCCCCAACAAAAAAAAAAAAATTATGTATGCCCGTAAATTTGTTAGTTATCCACATTTAAAAATTTAAAAAAAAATTCTTTTTCATCAAAACTTCTTATAATTTAATGATTAAATTTTTATTTTACTATAAAATTTCTTTATATAAATATTTTTTTATCACATTATAATCAAGTTTTATTTTTGTCTATTTGCTCAATTAAAATATGACTTCTTTGTCATCCATGGATTAATTTGAGAGATTAACGTTATCAAGATTTTGTTAATCAGTAAATTGATTGATTTCAATTATTACATTAATAGAATAAAACAGAAAAATTTTATGAACCCCACTTAAGTATTCTGAATGTACTCCGAATAAGAGTTGAGTGGTTGAGATTAAATTTATATAGTATGAAATTCATATATAAAATAAATCTAAATTACAATATGATAATTCTGGATATTGTAGTATCACTGAAAAGAAAAAGGAAAAAAAATCTCATTCTTCTTTCAGCGAATTGAACCGACCATTACATCGAACATGGGGTATAAATTGATTCCTTGTTTGCTTCTTAAAGAAATTTAAGAAAGCATCACTTTTGATTATGTATATTTTGTTAGCATTTTTTTGTTCGGACTTATATACTCTAATTGTTTGAAATTTCTCTTTATTTAAATGTCACGATAGTTTATTATTATGATACAAATGATATAAGAATAGTTTCGAAATAATGATAATTAATTTTTTTTATAAGTTATTTTAATATTATCTTATTTTCTCTCAAGTAAAATATTGACTCTGCCGCTTGTTGGGATATACTCATTTGCATTTTATGGTGGTCCATGTCAAACTTATGTGACCACAACCCACATGGAGAGATCCCAACTGGCTAAAGATAGGACAATCAACTTCCAACTTTTTGTCAAATGTGTTGGACCTCTCTAGATGTTAATTTATGGTCCAACAATGGTTTTTTTTCCCCCTCAATGATGTTTTTGTAAGTGCACATTCACCAAGTCCTACTTTCCTAGATTCAGCCTCCCATAGATAGTGGTATGGTTTGACATCTGGTTTAAAAAGTTATATTTGTATTTTGTATTTTTAATTTTTTTTAAATAAATTATGATAAAAAAAATATTTTATTTTTCAGATTCATGTAATGTAGAAAATTTTAAAAAGTAAAAAAAAAAAAATGAAAAAAACTAAAAAATAAACTATTATTAATTTTTTTTTATTTTTAATATATTTTATTTTTTATTTTTTATTTTTCTAATTTGTCCAATCAAAACCTAAATGGGTTGCGGAAAAAAAAATTCAAAAAAATAAGAGCCAATTCCCATCAAAAGCAATTTGCGATGGCTTTTTCTATTTTCCTGTTATCATTCAAACAACATGTCGACTGTTATAGGTTCGCTTGGATATGCTGTTAGAGCATCTCTAAAGGACTTTTTAAATGAGTCTGATTAGTTATCATAGTTAATATTATTATATTTTAGTTACTTTAATGAGCTAGTTATTAACAATAGTCGTTTTCACCTAAAAAAAATAAAAAAATTCAAAACTGGCTACATTTGAAGAGCTTTGAGATGTTTTTTAAATAGTTTTTGTGTATACATAGATAAAATAAAGAGTTGCGTTGGAGTAAATAGCTAAAAAAGGAATTAGGTAAAATAAAGAATTATCTTTTTTTTGTATTTTAGTTAGTAAAAAATGAGCTTTTTTTTTTTTTGTTATAAGAAACCCTCCTACGCTCCCGCAAGTTCAAGACAGTTCCTCGTAGAGATCACTAAAGTGTCAAATTATTCGTTTCGAGTAAGAGATTATAACCTAAGAATTTGACTCGTTCTCTAAGACAAGTTCTACTTAAGTCAAGACTCGTTTAACGAGAAAATATCGAACCTATACCAAATGTTTATGGTGACAATAACTTGAAAGTTAAATTCTAATTAACTGCACTCCGTCAAAAAGTTTCGAACTTGAAACTAGGTTCCTTAAACCAACCTTGCTACGCTGCTGACTTGGGTGCTCTGCATAATGATGGTATTTATCAATCTCATGTTTTACACTACTTTCTCTTTTTTCAAAGATAAGTGGGGGAATAGCGCCTATCCGTCAAGAGCAAGGTTCTCTCCTTGCAGCCTCGTACTTGCGGTCCGTCCTTGCAGGCCTTCGGGTCTACTTTTAGGCCCAATTTTGATAATCCGAACCGTTCATATTTTATAATTTATTCAGTATATCATACCTGTAAAAAATCAAGTTGATCGGATATCAGAAAGCATGTGTTCGAAAAATTGAACTAAAAACTATTTTTTAAAGAATTTAATAAACAGTTTTCCGAACACATGTTTTCTGATATCCGATCAACTTGATTTTTTACAGGTATGATATACTGAATAAATTATAAAATATGAACGGTTCGGATTATCAAAATTGGGCCTAAAAGTAGACCCGAAAGCCTGCAAGGACGGACGCAAGGATGGGAGCTGCAAGGAGAGGATCCTCATTCATCCGTCAAGGGTGGAGCCAGAAATCTGGGTTAGGGGTACGGAGGTATGTGCAATTTTATTTTTTTAAAATGACAAATGACTAATTAAAGACAATTTGTTACATGAGTGCTGTGCTAATAATTTGATAGTCAGAAGATATGAAAATTAATAATATAGTATAAAAGATATGACAATATTATTTTTTTTTATCCGTTTGCTGAATAAATTACTAATGAAAAATATGCTCAATGTTATCTGAATTAAAATCTTAGGAAAGTCTAATATAAGTAAGTCAATTTTGTAGAGTTTGCTATATTTTTTTTCAAACTTGATGAGAGATCAGTATAATTTATTGTAAAAAGAAGTCAAATGTATATCTTGTATAAACAAAATCGACTCGATAAAATTGATACCTTTAATTATAAAATAATTGGAGATCATTTCTTTATAGATTGTAAAACCCTAATGAAATAAAAAATTAATAAGTAATTTTTATAAAATTATGGTATCATTTCATTACATGTTTTATAAATATACATAAAATATAGGGATATTATTCTAATTCTCAAAAACTTGGGAAAGGGCCACCCCCGATCCCTCAATAGTTCTTTCTCTACTCTCTGTGTCATTATCTTGCGTACTTCTTCATACTTTATTTTGTGGGTCTCAATTTAAGTTTACGATAATGATCTAAACCATTCATCGTATAAATTTCATAATAAAAATCATTTGTGCAAAAAATCAATTTCAACAGTTATCAATGAATAGATAAACAAATTACATTTTATTTATAAAATATAAGATTTATGTTTAAATTCACAGTTGTCATCTATTTTAAAAAGAAAATATAAATTGTGTACATGTCTTTACTGATATCTGATAAAATTGAGTTTTTGCATAACTCATCTTTACTACTAAGCTAACAAGATAAATGGTTTAGATTATTGTTGTAAGCCCATGATGGGACAAACAAAATAGAGTATGGACGATAGTAGAATGGAGGGAAGTCATTCAGTATAAGGTCATACAGTGCCTTTATTTACACACAAAAACAAACCCCTCTCTCTCTCTCTCTCTCTCTCTCTCTCTCTCTCTCTTAAAACCTTAAAGTAGAGGTCGTAAAGATGAAGGGTCATAAAGGTTGAAGAAAAAATGGAGGAAAGGAGAGGGAACGGGGGAGTTGCAGAGGTTGGAGTTACGAGGGTGGTGGTCACTAGGGTGAGGAAGGACTGCAGGGGTAAAAGGAGCTGCATGGTGGTGGTTGCTTGGGTGGGTGATGGCTACGAGGGGCAAAGAGTTGAAGGTTGTGGCATGGGGTCACTAGGGAGGAAATGGGTTGTGTGTTGTGGAGTGGTAGCTGATAGGGTGTAGGAGGGTTGTAGGGGTTGGGGAGTTGAAAGGTGGTAGTTGTTGGAGTAAGAGAGAATTGAGGGTGGGGGGTTTGGTTATAAATAGTGGTTGCACTAATTAGAGGTAATGGTTGGAGTGAGTATGAAGTTAGGGTTTGAAAAATGGAATGTAAATAGAATTTGAAAGGTTAATGGATGAGGATATATTTGAAATATGAGGACATATAACAGGAAAAAATTAATAAGGAGATAATTTCATTGTGTAAAAAGAAACACTCAATGCAATAGTTAATGGTTAAGAAGAAGCAGAAATGCAAGTCGATTTTTACAATTCAATTAGCTGTCGAAGATAATAAATAAATATATATCATACGAAGGTAGCTCCTCTTCAGTTCATAAAGTAGATTGGATGGTGGAGCCTATCACAAGTTTTGTTTCAATCATTCTCGTATTTTGTAACTTAAAATTATATTTAATTTATTTTATTTTATTTGATATTTACATCTTTTTAGGAATAAGTTTGTAATGTTAATATTAGTTTCCTAATCTTTTGAGTTATCCTACGATGTCTCCTAAATATCTAATTTATTGTTATTTAGTTGTGTGTATAAATAAGACTTCAACGTTGTTTCAAAACACACAGAAAAGAAGTCTTTACTCACCTATTCATTTGCTCCGTTCTTTTCCTTGTGAGTTTAGTATATTGAGTTTATAAGTGAGTATTGGGCAATTCAAGGTTAGCGAAATTCACTTTGCTATACACAATTGATTTTGAAGGTCGTTGTATCTTGGGGGAGCAACACCATTTAATTTGGTGCAGAATAGGGTTTATCGTTCCTAAGGAGAGCGCAATTCACGTGCCTCGACCACCATATAGGCTTCTCTAAACTTTCTCTCTAATAATATTTATTTGTTATTTTTGGTTTATTATTAGTTTGTGTATTTTAAACTTTCTCTCCAATAGATTTAAACCATTCATTTTGTCAAAGACTTTGTGTATTTTATACACCAAAAAAATCAGGCCGATTTGATAGTCGTAAACTATTCAATTTATCGTGGTTGGCACCAAAAAATGATGGTTTATTTTTAAAAACACAAACGCAAAAATTGAATATGTTACGATTATCGGATTAACCTAATTTTGCAACAAATAAAATACATGAAATGCCCAACAAAAAGAATGGTTCAGATCATTGAAATGACACTTATAGTGAGCTCTGTGTGAGCTGAGTATAAAAATTGCACATTCGGCAAACAGAGTGCATTCAGGCCCATCATGGACCCAAATCTGACCAGGCCCACTGGATTGTAGAAGTTTAACGTTGAGCAGCCTCTTCGCCAATTAGGTGATACACTGAGTAAGTGGTACCGACAGAATCGACAGTCATTCATACAGAGTACCGAAATGGGCCCAGGCTGTCCCTGTCCGGAGATGTAATAAGAGCTTAGGCCCTGACATTGTGATGACCATGACAAGTAGGTCAAATTATGTAGAAAATATCTACACCAAATCTCTATAAAAGTAAGGTAAATGGAATGAGAAGGTATGCACATTCATCCAAACTCACTTCATTTCCTAAATATCTAACCTATCTTCTTTCATCCAAAATCTGACTTAACAGTTAGAGAGCTAATTCCGACACCCTTGATCGAAGTGTTTCTTGTTTCAGGCATCGGAGCGAGAATCAAACAAAGGTCTGTTCGGGATGAAGGAATATTGTAAAACCACCTCTCACAATTGACGTCGTTTGTGGGAATATTCAAACTCATCCATAGCAGACCTAACTAACGATCGTCCAATCACCGAAGTTGATTCTATGGCACCTTCCTCCAACCCGAAAGAAACTCTCATCCGACGAATCTTAAACTTTGATCCACCAAATTCATCTGTACTGTCGACGTCTACCAAAGACATAATACGTACTTTGTTGGACCGAGCCAAATGCAATGAACAATGTTTTGAAAAGCTGGTGAAGTCTCAAAAAGCTTTGCTCCAAGAACGTGGCCGTTCTCCAGTAAGGGAAATCAAATAACATCGTCCTCAGAGATGCGGTGCTAGTAACAACTTTACCGATTCATCTTAGGGTGAGCCTAGAAAACATGACCGAGATATAAACTTGAGCTCTTTTGATGAAGAAAACTCCCTACGGGTACAATATCGGGCGTGTAAACGAATAGATGAAGATTTCAACTTAGAGGATAAGCACAATCCATTTGTCCGACGGATAGCTAAGGCTGCCTTGCCCAAGAAGTTTAAGACTCCATCATTTACACTATATGATGGAAAGTTGGATCCTACTAACCATGTACGTCATTATAAGTAAGCTAGGATGTTGCATGCAGATGATGAAGAGCTTATGTGCCAAATATTCCCTAGTAGCCTAGGCCCTTTAGCTGTTAGATGGTATTGTAAGCTTTAGCCAATGTCCATCAAGAGCTTTCATCAGCTTCAGAAATCTTTTCGGGCTAGGTTTATCACCAACGAAACTCAGCCCAAGCAAGCAAATTCCTTGTAGGCAATGAAGATTGGACCCAACGAGACCCTCCTTGGCACAATATTGGGAGTGTTCTAATCTTGTTAATGATGACTGCAATGATGCTATAGCTGTGAGTGCCTTTAAAATGGGACTCCACCCAGACAACTCGTTTCAAAGCTTAGACTGCCAAAGTCAGTTTGGGCCCTGATGAAGAAAGTTGAGAAGTATTGTAAGTTTAAAGATGATATGCTCTGACTAAATGCAAGGCTTCAAGCCCTAGAATCGATTGCACCAATGCTGGCTTAGCCACTAATAGTTGTTCCATCAGTCAGAGGACTCACATCGCTGAGGAGGAGTCTAGAATAGAGTGGGAGGTCTACAATGGATAACCGCCGAGATTCACGCCCAAGGAATGGACAGTATCAAGTTGACTTGAGGCGTCAAAGGTAGTTTGACAAAAAGTATATTGAATTTTTGGAGCCAATTAGTCAGATCTTTCCGAAGATCAAACACCACACCTATTTCAAATGGCTAACCAAAATGTCTAGACCCCCTAATCTGAGAATGAGAGATTATAGGTGTGAATATCACCAAGATCACGACCACTTGACGGACAAATGCTATGCCTCAAAGGACCATCTAGAGGATTTGTTAAGGGATGGTCATCTGTCCAATTACCTCTCAAAAAAGGTTGCATCGGCCAATGCTTTAACTATACGATCAGAATCTCCCCCACTTGGTGTGATTCAAGTGATCTACAGCATCCCACCTATGAATAAGATAAACTCAGTCCAGGTGCATTCGGTCAAGGGGTCTACATAGCCTTGTTCAGAGATAGAGTCACAGCCAAAAAGGAAGTGAAGGGTGCTGGCCAATGAGATCTGCTTTTTTCCCATGATGATGCCCTCGTTGTATAGTTGAGGGTAAAGGTAATCCAATGGCAAATCCTAATCGATTAAGGGAGCACTTCAGAATTTATGTATTACAAAACCTTCCTCAAACTCAACCTCAAAGACGAGGATCTCAAATGAAGACCATGCTGAGTACATACCATCAGCTCTTATGGTTCCCTACCAAGTATGGCATTGACCAAATTTGGGGACCTCAGAAATTGGTAAAATAATGTTACCTTACGACTCTCACCAAAAAGACAAAGAAGCATGATGTTAATTCAATAGAGATTACAGACCAGGAGATTCTTGAAGATATGGGGAAGATTCCAATAAGTAAAGTAAATGAGAATTTGGATCGGGTCGTGATTTTCGAAGATCCGGAGAAAATTTTTTTTCTCATTGAAGCGGGTTTTAATGCTGTTGAACAATAGGGCTAGTTGTCTTTCTTCTCAGCAGCATTGATGTTTTTGTATGGACTCCGCATGAGATGCCTGGAGTTGCCCCAAAAGTGGATATACACCACTTAAATGTGGATCTGAAAGCCCAACCTGTTATACAAAGAAGTCGTCGATTAGCTGTTGAGCATGTTACAGCGATTGTTGAAGAAGTTGACAAATTGTTGGAGGCTAGGGCAATACGGGAAATAACTTATCCCACATGGCTATCCAACATTGTGTTGGTGAAGAAGCAGATAGGGATGTGGAGGGTTTGTGTTAACTTCACGAATTTCAATAAAGCCTGTCCGAAGGATTGTTTTATGTTTCCTCGAATTGACCAACTTGTGGATACCACTGCGCTTCATCTGAGGATGAGTTTCTTTGACGCTTATCAGGGCTATCATCAGATTGCTATGGACGCAGCTGACTAGGAAAAAATGACATTTCTCACTCCAAGGGAACCTATTGCTACAAGGTTATACCCTTTAGACTAAAAAATGTCAAGGTAACTTATCAAAGACTGGTCATCACCATATTCAAAGACCAACTTGGCAAGGCTATGGAGGTGTCTATTAATGATATTGTGGTGAAGTCTAAAGAAAAAAATGTTCATCTGTCTGACCTTGTCACTATTTTTGATATTCTGCAAAAGTTCAAAATGAAGCTCAATGCCTTAAAGTGTGCATTCGTCATTGGCTCAAGCAAATTCCTTGTCTATATCGTGAATCACCTGAAATAAAAGCCAATCTGAAGCAAATTATGGCCATAATGGAACTTGGCTCTCCCAGAACTATTAAAGAGATCCAGAAATTGATGGGTATGACAGCGACACTGAACAGATTCATTAGTCGATCCTCCGATTGATGTGGGCCATTCAAGCGGACTTCGCAATGGAGGGGCTAAAAACTTACCTCGGTCCTATCCTATTGTTATCAACTCGAGAGATAGATGATGAGCTTGTTTTATACATGGCAACATCAGATCATGCAGTGAGTGTCGTCATTCTCAAGGAAGAACTTGGCAAGCAGAGACCTATTTTTTACATTAGCAAATCAATAGTCGACGCCGAAACTCAGTATCTACCCTTGGAGAAGTTGATTCTAGCCCTTGTGGTGGTAGTCAGGAAATTGATGCATTACTTTCAAGCCTATACCATTAAGGTCTTGACAAGCCACCCCTTTCATTCAGTCATTCGCCGACCTGAGTCTTTTAGGCGAGTGTTTAAGTGGGCACTAGAACTTTAGCAACATGACCTTAGGTTTTTCCCAAGAATATCCATTAAAGGTCAGGTCATTGTTGATTTAATTACCAAATTTACCAAAGCAATAGCGATTGATGTTGAGTTAAGCACGCCGAGCCAATTAGTCTCTTGTTCGCAAGAGTGACGAATGTAAGTAGGGGATATATGGAAACTATATTGTGATGGCTTGTCAAACCGGAATGGTAGTGGGGCAAGAGTCGTTATCATGACCCCTGAGGAAGCAATGATTAAGCAGTCAGTTAAACATTGCTTTGAAGCCTCAAATAATGAAGCCGAGTATGAAGCCCTCCTCGTCGGCCTGAGCAATTCACTGCAAATGGGAGGCAAGCGTCTGCAGGTCTACTATGATTCAAAGCTGGTTATTAATCAGTTGAAAGGAGAGCATGCTACCAGAAATGATCGTACGACAGCTTATATGTGAACGGCTAGTGCCTTGTTAGGGAAGTTTGATAGCCATGAACTAAACCAGATAACCTGAGATCAAACATTTATGTTGATGCCTTGGCATATTTAGCCTCAACTATCGACTCGGAGGGCAAGTGTTTATTGAAATGAGTTTCATTCCCTGATCAAGTTTTGATCTACCCCAAGATGAGCCAATTGTATTTGTCATCTATAGGGGTTCGAGTTGGATGCATCCTATAGCTGCGTTTCTAACTTTCGAACAGTTGCTGAAAGATATTAAAAAAAAAAAGATTCATAAACTACGCAACAAAGTCCTAAGATATTATCTTGAACCTGAGGGAAATTGTACAAGAAATCTCTTTAGGGGCTTTACCTTGAGTATGTCCATTCGGACAAAGTGGAAGTTTTTCTAGCCAAAATACATGAGAGGAGCTGTGGTGCCCATTTAGGAGGCCCATCATTGGCTCATAGGGCAGTGACTCAAGGATATTGGTGACCAACCATGTGAACTAATGCAGAAGAGTATGTCAGAAAGTGCGAGCAATGCCAAAGGTTTTATGCTCTTAAGCATTTGCCCACCAAAGAGTTGACTTCTTTGACTAATCCTTCACCCTTTGCTTAGTGGAGAATAGATGTTGTAGGGCCATTGTCGAGAGCACAAGGAAATAAACGGTTTTTGATCATTTCTACTGATTATTTCACTAAGTGGGTTGAGGTATAGTCGTTGGTCAATATACGAGATACAGATGTCAGGCATTTCATATGGAAGATCATTATAACACGATTTAGCATCCCTAGGGCACTTATATCAGATAATGAGACTCAATTTGACTATGGGGTGTATCGTGACTTGTGTGATACGTATGGGATTCAGCCATACTTTTCTTCACCAGCTTATCTGTAGTATACTTTGGGCCCATCGGACAATCATACCCCTTGAAATTAGCCTACGCTCTCTCTGAACGAGGGCATTTGATATTGGATAGAACAATATGATGCTTGCACTTGATCTTGATTTAATTAAAGAACGCACAGATAAGGCACTAGTCAAGATAGCCCGTTATCAACAATAATTGGCTAAGTCGTAAAATCAAAAAGTGCAAATTTGAGGTTATATGCTAGGAGAGTTGGTCTTAAAGAAAGTTATGTCTGCTGGCAAAAACCCCACTAACGGCAAGCTCAGCCCAAACTAGGATGGCCCTTACCAGATAAATTCCATCATTAGGGCAAGGGTATACCGCTTCTCAAATATGAGTGGCAAGAAATTACCCCGGACTTGGGACTCTACACATTTGCACAAATTTTACAACTAATGTAAGTTTTTTTCGCTTTCTACTTTTTTGTGATTGACAAACTCTACATCTTTATACAGGCAATCAATGACGTAGGATGTATTGTTCATCATCCTTGCAAATGCTTGAAATTGATCGACACTTCAAATCAATAAAAGTCTCCAAATTCAGAGCAATCTTCGCGCTCAGCACGGAGCACCATCAGTAGAAGTCTCCTAATTCGGAGTAATCTTTGTGCTCGACACGGAGCGCCATTAGCAAAAGCCTCCGAATTCGGAACAACACATTATATGTATCATTTGCAACACAAGTAATCTTGGATTTCATTAAGGAAATGAGTGCAGATTACAAAACATAAAAATAGAAATTACATTATGAATTTACATTTAAAAACAAGAAACACAGATAACATCCAGCTTTATTTGGTTGAACCAAAGAATCAAACTGGAGTCGCAATAAGAGCCTTGTTCTTAGTAAGCTTCTGGGCATTCTTCTTTGTCATTCGTCTTCTCGGCATCATATGCCTTAAACAGCATTTCAAAGTTCTTATAAAATGGGGATTCAGAGTCCATACTTGCTGATTGGAGGGCCTTGGTCCACCCATGCTTAAAACCATGATTCTCACATCGGCAGAGGTCATCAGTTAGCTTTTCGGTGGTGGTTTGCACGCTGAGCTCTTTCTTTTCTATAAACCCTTGGTTATATGCTCAGCTTTGTTGATGGCTCAGCTTTGCTAATGGTCATTCGGAAAAAATTGTGTAGTTTCCAGATCGAATAAAGCATGAACCACTTGGCGTTGCACTCTTTTGTTTTAGGTTGTTGCCAAATCAACAACCTCCGTCGCTTTATTCTCTACCACCCTGGCTCTTCTTGCTTCTGATTTGAATTTTTTCTTGGCTTCGATTAGACACCATTACAAGTTTTGAATTAGTACATCTTTCCTCCCAACCTCAGCTTGGGCGTCATGGAGGTGCATGCTGATGTCATACGAACTATAGAGCCTCCTCGCAGCTCCATAAATCCCTTGCAGAAAGACCTCGTAGTCATTGACGTTTGACAACGATCTTTGGATTTCTTTGGTGATGATTTGGCGTACGAAATCAACGGCCACGTTGGGGTCGTTGTTGTTGACCAATGAGTTAGCCTCTGTTATTGTCTATTCCCAATAAAGACCGCGAAGCTCAAATGGCAGGGCAGCCTAGTTAGCTCTCCTACATTTAGAGTGCCAGCTTTTATGTTGCCCCTTTTATCATGTCCATCGCCCTTGGGCGATCTACTTTGTTGTTCTTGTCGATTAGAGCTCCGATGAGATTGGTGGATGAGCATCGTAGATTTTCCTCCTCTATTTCAACCAAACCTTTATGACTGGAATCGCCATGCGACCGCTGGTCCATCATTGCGTCCAATTTAGCGAGACTCCTCACTTCACCTCTACTGTCAAAAAAGACCTTTCCAGTCATTGTAGAAGGATCTCAGTGGTTGTCAACAATAACGATCAGCTGCAGAATGCTATTTCATGGTTAATTTTGCAGTTGATTGAGAAAGCTTAAGGCACAGGAGCAACCGCTTATGGTTTCAAAGGAACAATACAATCTTCCACCTCACAAACCTCAACATTTGACAAAAGCCACAAATGGCATAGGCCAGCATGCATTCCTCTAAATAGCCATTATTGGCACCCTTTTCAAAGCACTAGGAAGACTGTCACGTGTTGAGCATGTCGTATCATCATCTAGCTTACGCACCGCCATTTACTGGGGCAACTCGATGATGGTCGCCTTCCATTTGAATTCTTTTCATTTCCCAATCCTGGCAGGGGCGTGTTGGCACAGTTCATTTAACAAAAGTTCCCCCGTTTGTGAAATTCTGTGTTCATTGATAAGTTCATCAGTACAAGTCATTCGGCACAATTTCTTCCGCTTGCAAAATTCTATGTTCATTGCCAAGTCCATCAGCACAGAGGTCATTAGGCACAATTTCTCTCGTTTGTGAAATTCTATGCTCGTTGTCGAGTTCACAAATGTAAGTTGTGGCGCTAATTGCCGATTTTATGGATACTAAGCTAGCGCATTGTCTTTAATCTGAATACATCATTCGACAAGAGATGTATACCGCTTTACTATCATATTGATGTCGAGTGAAAGACCCATTTGAATTCATGCTGCCAAGTTTAAACATAATTTTTTAAACAAACACATGACATTTTAACAAGTGCACAAGCATAAAATTAATTGTTTGGCAGTAATATTCACTGAGTTAATTCAGAAAAAGAGGTGTTTTCATTAATAAACTAAATTGTTACAAATCATTTTATACATAAAAATGGCCCTGTCTAAAAAAAGGATACATATAGCGAAAGCAAACACAAAACCAAGTCGGCATCGTCTTTACTCAGGGTTAGAGTCGAGATCTTCAACACTTTCGTTTTTGAACAGGATTGGCACGTCCAAAGTGACCTTGGCTACTTCAAAGGCCTTTGTGCATCCGTGTTTGAACCCCCTGTTCTCAAACCTAAACGTTTCATCGGCATAATTGTTCGTAGCCAACTCTTGCCCCTTCTTGAAAGCATCAGTTGTTGCTTGTTGTGCCTCCGTGAGTTGAGCCCTCACCTTTTAGAGCTCCTCCTCGGCTGCCTTGTATGCTTCTTCAATAGTCGCTGCTGTTCTTTGGCAATAAGGCGAAGCTTCTTAGCGTCCTCAGCCCCAGTACGCTCAGCTTCAGCTCCGGTTTGCTCTATAGTAGCTTTCTCAGTTGCAACCGCAAGGTCAGCAACCGTTGTCTGAACTTTTTTCTCTTTAGACGAAAATTCCTCATTGAGTTTGATAACTAGGTTTACTACTTGGAGTGTTGGTGTCCAATGTCGGCAATCCTCTCGACAACTTGCAAAAATTTTATGTCAGAATCAAGTTACAAATCAACAATAACCGAAATTTGGAAAAAGGAGTTACCAATATTGTCGATTGAGCTACCATAGAAATGGCCACAATATCATCTTCAGCATGCAGTATCTCTTTGTCTATTGGAAGCATAATGGCTTTGGCCAAGCTTAGGGCAATGTAGGGCTCCCTGAACACTAAAGCGCTCATCGACACATTAGCATCCTTCGCTGTTGGATAGATCACAAAAGGTTGCATGATGTCCAATGCGGGGGAGACACGCGCCCTTTATTCTACCGGTACTTCTGACTCGGCAGGGCATTTTGAGCCCCTCTGCTCGGGGTCGATGGAAGCAGCTACATAACTGTTGTTTCTGGAGCTAGTTCCTTAAGCGCCTCAACTTTTTTCTAGATAGAAATCTCTTTTGCCAGAGCTACAGGCTCCCCACTCCTATCGATAACATCTGACGGCTTGCTTTTGGACTTAGAAACCATTTTCTCAGCATTTTGCCATTTTGTGAGATGAGACAATGATAACTTCTCAGTGCCCATATCTTCCCTTGAACTTGGCAGATCCTCTAAGTCTTGGAAAATGAAGAAGACGGTGTCCTCTTGAGTATGAGTTTCGAGATCTACTCGGCTAGAAAAAGTCTTAGGCTTAGGCAACAGACCACGTCCTGATGTGCTGACTTCTTCTATGGAAGGATTTTTTGCTAACTCTCTATTCTTCATGTTTCCCTCATCTTCTTTGTTGCAAACTACTTCAACTACTCCACCCAATTCCCCAAAATTGAGGGTGTCGCCAAATGTGATGGCCACAAGACGATTCTTCCCTTCAGGGATTGATACGATGTCAGCAGTAGCAAAGGTTGCATATGTGGGGTCATATCGAAGTAGAATGTGAGCGGCATAGCCTTGGCCCTCAAAATCTTCTCGGCCAATGTAGTCAAGGGCCGTCTTCACTTGGTACAACACTTCAGCATCCCTTGATGAGAGAGCTATTTTGGGCCCGGCATTTGCAGGAAACGAAGTCGATTAGAAATCATTTGAGACAAAGTTTACAAGTTCAATGAATAAAATCTATTTGGCCACCTAGGTCACCCTTATTATTGGGAATGGGATTTGAGTGATCCTTTTCGGCTTCGAATTCCCAATTGTAGCGGACTAGGATCATTACATCATTCACGCTTTTTCCCAAGCTGGCTAACATGGTAACCAGTTAGTGGTCCTTACCCTTGGCCTTCAGGAAATATCTCCTAAAGAGTATGAATAGCGGACATTTATAAATTAATCCCCAAGATCTGGTTGAACTCAACGATTCCCATTATGATGTGGAAGAAATTAACATTGGGCTAGGAGGGAATTAAACCCTAGTAACGAAGGGCAGTTGTGGGATAGCTTTGGGGTTACCAAGTGCGCCCAACAGTTCAGACTCACAATCTCCGATCTAATATCACTAGTGCAATGTAAACTAGAAAATGAGAATCTAGATCCAACAATTTTTATGGAAAATCTATTTTTATTGCAAAACTTTTGTTAGGAATGGACTACATCACCAGATTTCAGAGCCGCCACCAAATCTTTTAGGGAAATTAGGAAACTTGTGACTCATGCCAAATGCCACTATTTGTCATAACCAAAGTGTTTCGGCTCAGGAACTTAGATATGAGGGGGGAAGGTCATTAATTGAACACCTCCGCACACTCAATCAAAAAGATATGCCTTTACTAAGTCATGATGTGATTTTTATGATCAACATTTATTCATGTTCTAGTTATTATTAAAACTAACATTACTATCTGAGGCAATCCAATATAGACTGTGTCACTAATTTTGGTTATACTTTGATTTCATGCAGTTTTTAAAAAACTTTTTTGTACAAACTCATAAGCATAAGAATCAATTGCATTCCAATGTAATCAATACAACCATCATCCACTAGCATTCATGCAGATATTTCAATAAAGCATTTAGCCTCATGGTATAACAATGATCATGATATAGAACATATACACGCAATATACTAAAGCAAAGAAATGCTCACCTAGTACTCCGAGATGAGCCAAAAGAATATGTTATATACTCATGCATGACCTTATATACAACCAACTAATGTGAGACACCCACAACATGCAACTACGGATTCAGTCACTACCACATGGCATGTATAACATTTCAAGACATGAGATAGCATATACAACCACCTTTGAATTGATAAAATTCACAAATACAAATGAACCGAATCCATATGCATGAAAAATGGATGCACAATAGGGATATGATAAATAAAACCTAATACTGTACAACATACACAGAAAGCATGTAAATAAAAGGGATAAAAAGACGTGGAGTTAGAAGTTATTACAACAATTCGAATGAATGAGATAAGGAAAATAGGGGGAGAAATTATTTAAAAAATTGAATGGATTTAGCCAAATTAATTTTGAATCTAACAAATCATATTAAATAAACAGAATAGAATGACCCAGGAGACCACCCCCTAAGAAGCTGTCTGCTCTGTTCTTAGAGAAGTTAGCCGGCTATGCACAATAGTAATCGGCCGAACTCTTTTTCTGAGCAGAATCTGGGTTAGTGCAGACTTTCTAGAATAGAAGCCAATGACACTTTCTAAGGGGTGTTCATCCATTCTACCACTACCACCCATATGAACCACTTAAGGGAGAGGTAGATGTGCTGCAACCCTCAACAACGATATAAACAGATATGTACAACAAATATTTTGCCTTAAAATCAATAACTAAATAGATCAAATCAAGAACAAACTCAAGCCTAGGAAATGAATAGGAACGTACATCATCTCTTTGTGAATAAGGGCAAGCTAATACTCAAATCCATGCTATTAAGTAGAGAGTTTAGATTAATGCAGATTATTTCTTAATGGAAGTTTTACTTTCAAAACAAGGAATTCATCAAAGCCATTGAAAACTCCTCTCCTATTCATAGGACAAAGATGCCTCTACCCTTTTCTATGTTCACAAATGATTGAGAAGAGAGGTTACAACACTCTTTGACTCAAAATCTCTTGTTTTACTTCCAAAAAAAATCAACGAAAAGGGAAAACACAACTCTTTCAACATCAAACCCCAAGAATCCCCTAAGTAATCTTATGTGACACCCTTTTACTCATTAGCATTGAGCATAGGCTAAACACATAGACTAATATGCTTAAGGGGAAGGATACATGAAGAATAGGTGTGAAAAAGAAAAGAAAAGAAAAAAAAAAGCTATTCTATATATTAAACTAGTGAATAGATGGCTAATTGCTACTCCCAAACATATCCACAAGGATCCAAATACATAACAACAATGAAACTAAGCTAAAGAAAGCAAGAATGGAAATAAAAAGCTATCAACTCAATAGATGGGTGGCTAAATTTTACTCTCTCCACATCCATGAGGACTTACAACAGTTACATGATGAAAATATAGGGCTAGAATTGAAGAAAGAGTTGGAGAAAAATGATTGAAAATGTGAAAATTCACATCTTAAAGATGGTGAGTCCCCTTGTTTTACAAACTCTCTTTTGGTTCCCTCAAGTTCTTTTAGATATGTTGTATAATGTCCTAATGCTTCAGCCAAGAGGGTATGTTCAAGCTTTAATGAAGTTTTAATGTTGGAAAGTGAAGGTGATAGGTAAGGAATGAATGAGGGAGAGAGACAGGACCAAAGGCTTGTATAAGCTTTGGGCAAAATTTTTTAACCCTTAGAAAGAGGCTGTTGATCTCTATTTATAGAGCCTAGGTTGTAAATATTTGTGATATTTACATAAAGTGCGTTAAACAAGCTGAAATTCTTGAAAATGCTTTGTACCTGAAACATTCAGCCAACCGTTCCATTTGGTGATCGGCCAAATGCATTTTTGACTGGTCATCAAATGTTGTCCAATCAGTCAGAAAGTACATCATTGGATCAACAAGGTAAGGTAGGCATGAATTAAGAGGAGAAATAGGCATTTCAAAAGATTTCACCATTTCCATTCACTTATACTTTACCCATTGCTCTGTTTGTTTTGAAGGAATACAATATCTTGATTTTGAAAAGATGAGCCTTAAGACATATTGGCAATGCTTGGAACTACACAATTAAATCCGTTTTGAAAACAATTTTTTCCATTGGACGAAAAGTACTTTGGCCAAAACAGGTGTTTGGTTGGTTTAAAAGCTCATACCTTAGACTTCTAGGCGAGGACTTCATACGACTAGTATATCTCGTTTTCATCATTGGGTGCCCAAGAGAGAGCACCCAAGTCTTAAGACTACTTAAAAATTGGATGTCTACAGTTGTCCTTCTTTAACAGAGCTCGATGCGTCATTTCATGACGTGAGTGAATGTCAAAGTTTGAGGATGACCCTTTTGACGAGGTCATAAGGCTTGGACAAACGAATAAAATGCAAATAAAATTTGGTTGAACCCGAGGGTTGCCTACATATCCCTTTATAAGGAATCAAACCAGCATATTGTAGGGGCAGAATGCAAATGCCATACTCAAAATATATTTGCAAAGTTGGGCTTATGCACCACGCGCTGCCATGATTTGAGAATTGGGCTTATGTGTACCACATTACCGGAGTTTTGAAAAGCTTGATGATGTGAACGCCACGAAAGGTGACAAGGTGGAACCAAGATAAAGCTATAAAGAGGACAAAAAAAAGAAGAGAACCTTATTCAAATAACATAAAGCAAGCTAACAACTACGGAAAGTATGAAGAATGATACACAACACATACAATCATGCTCTACATGAATAAAAGAAATATAAAACCCACACATGCCGCAGCACAAGAGGAACAGAGAAAATGATGACCGCAGCCAAAAGTCGCATATAACTGGCAGTCACACCAATAAGGAACCCCACAACACATTCCAAACACACCGTAATGCAAAGAAAGAAAAAGGGATAGTGTTAACCGCTAACCCACATAGGGGGGTATGAACCAAAGGTGGTGCTAAAGGCCAACCCACACAAGAGGCAGTATTAACCGAGGGTGGTATTAATCGCCAACTCGCGCAGGGGACGGTATTAACCGAGGGACTGCCAACCCACACAAGAGGCAATATTAATCGAGGGTAGTGTTAACTACCAACCTCTGCAAGGGGCGGTATTAACAGAGAGTGGTATTAACCGCCAACTTGCATAGGGAGTGGTATTAACCAAGAGTTGTGTTCGCTACCAACCCACGCAGAGGGCAGTATTAACCGAGGGTGATGTTAACCACCAATCCACGCAAGGACCGATATTAACCAAGGGTGGTGTTAACCACCAACCCGCGTAGGGGGCGGTATTAATCAAGGGTGGTGTTAACCGCCAACCGGTTCAAAGAGAGGTATTAACCGAGAGTGGTATTAACCTCTAATTCACGTAGTAGGCGGTATTAACAGAGGGCTCATACCTTACACATTACACATGTGTAAGGAGTGATTGCAACAATAGAAGCATCATGTTGCTGAGGCAAATACAGGAAAAACACAACATAACGGGGAACAAACTTTTCTCTTTGGTGGAGTCATTGAACAACCGTACCATAGAATGTGATAGGGATAATAACCATACGCCACTGAACAACAATTGCAGGCTTCTGAGAACCTTTAACTCAACATATTACTGATAATGCTTTGGCTGGCTAAAAAACTAGCCGGCCAAATTCAATTGTTGTCGGCCAACCCTAACGGGCAATTCCAGAGACAGAATTGACCCTTCACATCTTTCAAAGTTTATAAAAAGGCACAACCATCCAACTTCCATTCACTTCCATCCAAAAATTACTCTCCAACTCTTTGAACTTATTTCTGATCACTACCTATGGCTGATGACGATTTCCTACCATTTCCTCCTAGTTCACCCATTAGTTTTGATGAACCTGACACCCTAGAGGATAACGATAGCTCGTCCAATAATACTATGGTTGAAGCGCTTCCTATGGCCATAACTGATGGTGTAGACCTGGAGTTTCCCTACGTCTTGACTTATGCGAAGAAACATGGCTTGGGGCTACCTCGTGGTGGTGGCTAGGACAGTGGACATTTGGCAGATGATGAGCCTATTTAGACATGGGCCCGTGGTAGAAGGTGATATTGCAATACGGGCCAAGCTCCTGGAGAAAGACGAGGCATAAAACGTCATGGAGGATGTGAACATGGAAATGGACGTGGACGAGGTCTTTTACCTTCGGGCCCATTTCCTCCGCACTTTCCTGATTTCTACCCTGAGGTTAACTACTTGAAATTGATCTTCTCATCTAAATGGTTGTATACAACTCTCTTATTATCCAACTCACACTTCTTATTTTGTAGGACGAAGTTGCTCCTTCCAAGGTGATCATCATTAGTAGTGATGATGGAGAGGAGAGTGACAAGCTTGAAGGGTACTTCGACGACCCTTCCCCTGATAGCAGTGACTTTGGCAGTGATGCTAGTGGTGATGATAACGGGACTAGTAAAGTTGGCATTCCATTACCTCTTTTGATGGTCACACCTTCTGCTTAGCCCTTATTTTTTACTAGTCACACTTTTTGTCATATTTTCTATTTTCCTTTGCCTTGTATAGCTTGTTAGGTTATAATGTAATCATCTGAAGGTAACAAAACTTTTGTAATCACTTATCTTGTAACCAAATTTTCCATTGTAGCCCATGTACGTTTCTACTATTTTTTGCAAATGGATAACTCTCGATTCTCGACTTATTCCATATCTGAATACACATCTAAACACACACCTGAACACACATTTGAACACATACCTAAACATATTGTCATTCTGAGATCCACAACATACCCTTTTCTCTGCTCTAGTTGAAATTGGACCCAATTACCTACTACCATTTTCCAGATACATTTTATGGTTAGTCGGTCAAACCTTAATCCGGCTAGCCCATTTGGGCGGGCCTCGAGGTTGCCTTGGCTTTTCAACTGCTAATAGTTTAATGAAAAGGTGTGAAATTGTATACAGTTTGCTTATGTCCACCCGAAATTGTTGTTTATGTGGCCTTACCCACATTCACTTCATTTTACATGGATGAAAACACCTTCCCTCCTCTCTTTCCTGGTTCTTCTCTAATTATGGGCTCCCTTCATTACCCAGATACTTCTAACCCCTCTGATGGTAGTTTCGATGATGCCGTAGTCTCGGACTTGGAGCGGGAGCACGCAAGAGTTTTTTATAGAGGCCTTGGTGGTAGAAAAACACTTGCACGTAAAAGTCGAGATGAGCCACATATTGTCCCAAAGGAACCCAACAACAGCAACAACAATGGGAGAAGAGTGTGGAGCCATAGAATAACTTATGGATGATCTCTGAGTTTTGCTTAGGCTCATAGTCACTTTTATGAACTTGGCCCAATGCCGGCACATGGACATAATGAAAGTCCCTCACACATAGGTTTCTCCTCTTCTCATTTTCCAAGCTTTTTAGAGGTTACCCCTTTGAACTTTTCATCTATCCCCCATTCAACACTACTGTTCTTCACTATTTCTTCATTAATAACTCTCTTGGTTTCTGGACAAGGATGTGAAGCTATCTCAACCACCTAGTCCAGATTCTTTAGTGGTGAGTAACGATGATGAGGACGTCACAGAAGTGATCCTTGATGCTGTGGAAAGTTTCGACAACCAAGATAATTCCGACAGTGACAAAGATGCACCAAATGACCTCTCATATCTCCCGAATCATTGCAACCTCTCTTCTGCAACCTAGATCAGCTTTACACGTGTCTTTTTCCTAATTTTGCTCTTAGAAGGAATAGGACATTTTGTATAGTATCGGCATAACAGCTAGCACTCTTGTGATATACCAAAACAATTGTAATGGGCAAGAAGCCCCCTTTTGTAATATCTTGCAATATTTCCCCTCTTTGTTTAATACAACACTCTTCATGTATTCACTGGCCATTTGTTATTTGGGTTGATTCATTCGGATGTATATTGATTGCTTAAGACTACATTGCGTTTGATCAACACTAATTCTTTCCCCAGATAGAAACGCATATCATTTGAGCAAAACAGGGACTCTGCTTATACAAAAGAATAATGCCAGTCCTTTCTTTTGGCTACCGGTCAGAAAATTGGTCGGCCGACCGAAAATTGGGTCGGCTAGTCATATCAATTTTTTCGAGGACAATTTCGACCTTTTGCCTCCTGAAAAGTTTATAAAAATAGACTAATGGTTTATTTTAATCCTACACCATCTGAAACTCCTTTCCTCTCTTGTTCACTACCTCTCTCTCTAGATTCTCACTACCTCACCTTTCCCATTGACTCATGTCCATTTTTCCTTGAAACAACCCTTCTCCTCTTCATTTTGAACCAATTAGTTTGTGGTTTGGTTGAGTTTGAGTTTTCCAGTCCTCCTTGCGTGCTTCGCAAGGCTTGATCCTAGCTTCATTCCATTCTATTTGGTTTCTCACATTTCTCTTTTTTTTTTTTTTCGATTTTCAGGTGACCCGGGTTCGATTTTTAGGATTTCTTCCTCTCTCTCCCTCAGTTTTCGGTTTGCTCACACCCATTACTCCCCATGGACACTGATATTCCCCACGAGGATGCTCCTCATCTTGTTCCAAATATTGACATGCCTCATCTACTTCCCAAGGCTGATATGACTTCTCCATGATCACAAGCCTTCAAATAGAGGTGATCCTATCCCTTTCGACTCAAACATAGAGTATTGGGAAACTGCCCAACTCTACTTGCTCGGGGCCATTCCCCCACAGGACAATTCGGGGATCATCCGGTACAGTTAGCTTTATGAGAGATTCCATTGCACACATCCTGACACACTTGAGACCATAGCCCAATACGCATGTGACTTCCTCTTGTATGTACTCAGTACTACTCTGTTTGCAAACAAGGAGAATATCGTTAGGCTATACTTCCTGAGTGCTATGGTAGACATCCTTCGGATAAGAGATTATGATTGGAGATGTGCAAACCCAGCCACCCTATTCAGCTATGCAAGCTCATCATCCCGCTGTAAGGCGAATTCACTTGGAGGATATTGGAGGGCCTGGGAGGTATACTTTGTCCCTTTTAGTTCATTTTTTCCTCGTTCTCTCTATTTTGCATGCTTTTCTTTATTCTGATCGCCACTTTTGACCATTATCTGATGTTATTCCCTATTCTGTGCAGATATGGTTGTATTCATATTTCCCCAAGCATGAGGTTGATTGGGCGGTGCCCCAATCTCTAGATTTTGACAGTGCCCTCAGGCCATGAGACCGCCAGCCTCGTAGCTTCACCCGCTTCTGCTAGTACTTCGATATCATGACCTCCACTCAGGTAAGCATTCAAAACTCACACTGATTTATATTCATTCTGCCTTCTTTCATCTCTTCATTTCAACTTCCAATCACGACTCATTCTCTCATGCATGCAGATCGACTGGCATCCTTGGGTTACTATGCCCCAGGTTGAGAGAGAGCGGTATGCTGGATCCTGGTAGCCTCCCAAGTGAGGATCTTTTTTTAGAGTCCCTTTAGCCGTGCTTGGTTCTTGGGAGAGTGCTTTATTCACTAGACTATGGATCAAGTGCTTTCTGATGTCCCATTCCCATCACCTATCCGCACGAGGACTGCGAACGTGATCAAGAACATAGTTGAGCTCGAGGCCCTAATGGACGGCCAGGATGCAGATTTATTCCATGGGCCTAGATACTATTACATTTTCGTGTAGTCCCACATCATGCAGTCCTATAACATACTCTTGTCCCTTGAGGCACTGCTCCTGTAGCTATTGTTCTACCGATTGACCCCGCCACCAACTTTTCTGCACTCCCAACCTTGATTAGATACATGAGGTCGAGTGGTGCCCTTAGAGAGGTTTCTCTGGAGCTTCCTGAGCACTGGGTGCTCACATTTTCTTTGAACATGAGACTGGTATGCCTTACTTCTTCCATAGCTTTCTCAAATACCAGCATACTAATTTACTCTGCTTTACTCATGTTTCCATTTCTGTTTGTTGCCTCCTATAGTCTACATTAAGCGATGTCTCGATGTGATCAAGTCTTTGGTCTACATGGTGCGGAGGAGGAAGCATGCCCTTACTGCTGTTGGAGTTCAAGTATCTCATTCCATCTTATTCTATATTGTTTGTGACATGTTTCTGCTCTGATATGCTCTGATAGTCTGCCTTTGTCTCTGTACTCCTCCGATCTGATATTCTATTTCTTGTCAACCCCTTATTCCAGCTTGATGCGATGCTAGTGATGCCTCCTCCTGTTGTTGGCAGAAGAGAGGGACAAACTCCAGTTTGAGGATAAGGTGTTGATAGAGGTCGAGGTAGAGGTGCACCTGGTAGAGGCAGGGGTAGAGGTGCTCAGGTGGTGAAGAGCTATTTCTCTTCAAAAAGGACTCCTACTAGTTCTGTGAAGGAGGATGCTGCTACAAATAAAACTTTCGACGATAGTGAGGGCAGCAAAGATGTGCATCGATACTTTGAGGGCAACAATGCCAATGATAATGATGCTGAGGATGAAGACAACGGCAGCAAGAAGACTAGTGGCTCTAAGGATGATGCTAGTGGCTCTGAGGATGATGGTGGTGATGAGGACGAAGATGATGACAGTGGTGCTAATGGAGATGACATTGAAGTTTCGCCGAGGAAGAGGATGAAGAAGGCGAGCCCATCCTAATTTTCTCTTTTTCTACATATATATATATTATTTTTTTTTTTTGCTTTGTAGTTAGAAAATCATGTATAGGTTTTTGTAAAACTTTGTAACACTTTTTGACCAGGAAGTAATGAAAGCAACATTCTTGATTTTGGATCATCTTGGACATCTAAACATGCATGGCACTGCACTTGAGCACATAACACCTTTTATTTTGAAATTGAAATAGAGAATGGTTGTATTTAAACGAGTTCAAAATCTTGCATCAAGCCTACGACAGACCAAAATATAAGATACAACTTAATAAACGCAAAACACAGCAAAAATAACTTAAACACACCTATCTACACCTATTGGAATGAATAAGACTCAAAACAAAACCTAAAACAAAATCAATAATTCGAACTACTAAACGACACTGTTTCTGTAACTTTGGAAGTCAGCTGGCCAAAAACTTGTCTAGTCGAGCCAAAAGTGACCGGTTTCTGCTATCCAACTGTCAAGCACCCAAATAACCATGTCTCTTTAAAAGGTGATCCTCCACTACTCCTTCGACCAGAAGTGGAAAAGTTAGGGATTTTTCTCTAAAAATGAAGGCTTCAACTCTTGCGAGGCTCTAAAACTGGATGACCACCTTTGATGGCACCGATAAAGTAAATTTCATAGGATTCAATCTAAATGCCTTATTGACTTTGAGTCGTACTCCACTCCATTTTCTTTTCCTTTAGGTGGCGACTCGTTGCTGGTATCCAATTACCCATGTGTTTCACTTTGGCATGCAAGAGCTATGTTCGATTATCAAGGAATTTTGGGAGTTAATGGAACTTTCTAGAGATGAAGAAATCATGTCTCAACCCAATTTCATCTATGCACAAGCCTTGGCAAGGATGTGTGGTGTAACTTTGAGCGATGCTCGATCTCTAGCTCATGACGAAGGGCTGGACATGTCTAGATTAATTCACTAATTTTCTGTCATTGGAGACCAAAGTGATCCTATTTGGCATGGCCGCCATCAGTATGCCCTTTGCATATGTCTTATTTCATATTACTTATTTGACCCTAGTAGTGATAGGGCCAGCTTTAGGCTTATTGAGGTCGCTCAATGACTTTAGGAGGGACATAATTGCATTGGTTTAGTGATAGCCGAGACTTTGATGGGCTTAGGCGCATTATGCCAATAGGAGACCTCCCAATTTACAGGGAGTCCACTACTTCTCTAGGTATTGTTTCCCACCATTTCCTCGCTTTATGTTTCTTACATCACTCTAGCCCTTGTCACTCAATTTTTCCCTTCAAAATCCCTTTCTCACTTTTTCCGCTCAACATACATCTCCATGTTCTTTAATCTCTCTTATTTTTCATTCATCCCAAAATGTGGCTGATGGACAAGCTGAAAGTAGTGGCTCCTTGTGCTCGATACTCAACTAGGAACTATTTCTTCCGAGCCCAGACAACGAATTTTTCTTCAGAGGATATGTAGTGTGATTGGATGCGCAACAGGTCTACGATGGATTGCTTGGTACTGCACGTGGCTAAACTTGCCTTTGATGACATACAGTATGCTCTACCAGTCGAGTGTGCAATTGATTAGCTTGACACACTGCATCTTTTACTTTCCTTTCTGATTCAGGTGACAGTTCAGACATGATCAAACTTGTGCTACTGATAAGATAGAGTATTCTGCTTCTTTTCCATTTTGGGCTAGACATCTCTCTTGCTATGTAACTACTTGGAGGATGAGGGAGATCTTGGCCCCTGTTAATGTCTTTAGTCACGCTCTTTCTGGTGAGTGCTTGCTTTGGCTTGAGAAAGAGGCACAGGTCGACGCATCCTTGGTAGCAGAATCTTCTGATGCTGTGGGGAGAGGGCAAAGGACTTGATTTGACTATGCCGCTAGTTTATTGGTTTGACTTTAGTTTTCTAATGTAAAATGCTTTAATTAATATGAGAGTTGGACGATCATGTTTGTTCCCCTTTTGTTTTGAAATCATGTAAAAAAAGATTATGGGTAATGAAAAGCTTCCTCTTAGGTCCAATGAAAGGTCTGTTTTGCAAAACAATGTTTGAGAAAATTAGTTAATTTTGTTAAGAACACCAAAATACATTTTTATGAACAATCATTACTTAACATACCTGAAATGAACCCCCAAAATGCACAACCTCAAATCATCATTCCTGACATGACTCTCTACGTCTTCTCCCACTATTGTACCACCAATTCAATTTGCCTTGCAACCATACTTATTACATAAAAGAAGGTTTAGATAATCGGATCCGAATCTGAACAAAATGAATCGACCGAACATGGACAGGACAACCAAATTGAAAATGGTTAGGGTCAAACTTCATAATGAAGTTTCCTACGTATCCTAAACATGGGAATTAAGCCTTACATAGTTCACGATTAGGATTTACTCGGGTGTTAACACTCTCCTTTTGCCGTTTAACTTTTGCTAAGGCCGCCCTTTCGGGTTTTCAACCCTACGAGCTCTATTTATTTCATTTTTCCTTTTTCTTGCTCTAAATTTTGCTTGAGTCGCCCTACCGAGTTTTTAGCCCAACAAGCCTCTCTGGGTTAGTATTTCTTCAACTTGTCCTTGTTAATCGGCTGTGAAACCTCCAATCTATCCACATCTATTGGAATAATTGTTCCTTCCGTCCAAATTGACTTGATGATGTAAAGGCCAGTCCAATTGGGTTTGAACTTACCCCTAGGATCGTAAGTTGGAGTCCGGTTGTCTTTTAGCACTAGATCCCCCTCTGTTAGATTTATGGACTTGACTTTCTTATTGAATAGTCAGGCAATTCTGTGCTGGTACCCTTGTACATGGTACAACACTTTCAATCTTCTCTCATCAAACAACATCAGCTCTTTGAATCGATTCTGTTGCCAATCTACCTCTACTATCTAACACTTAGCCATAATCCTTAGTGAACGCATCTCTATCTCAATCGATAATGCTGCCTCTATCCAATATACTAGAAAGTAGGGAATTGCCCCGGTAGATGTTCAAATCGATGTCCTATATCCCTACAGTGCGAAAGGTAGCTTACATGGCCAATCCTTGTAGGTGTCCACCATTTTTCATAAGATATTCTTAATGTTCTTCTTTGCTACTTCAACAACTCCATTGGTCTGTGGCCTATAAGTTGATGACTTGTTAAAGGCCATATTATATTTTTCGAGAAGATCAATCATTTCTCCTTTGAAGTGCGAGCCATTATCTGAAATAATCTCATTTGGAACGCCATACCTACAAGTGATATTGTTTTCGATAAACTTAGCCAAGTGCGACGCCTTTAACACCGAATGCGACTGTACTTCTACCCTCTTGGTAAAGTAATTGACTATTACCAGGATGAATTCGTATCCATTAGTCCCTTTTGGTGTTACTGCCTCGATAACGTCAAAGGCCATGGTGAAGTCATGTTGTACAATTTTGACAGTGGGATGTTCATGCGATTAACATGAATTTGACAATTATGGCATCCTGCACAAATCCGATACAATCGCTTTCCATGGTTGACTAGTAGTACACTTGTTTGAGGATCTTTCTTGCCAACATTTTACTATTCATATGAGCCCTAGACTCCCCTCCATGGACAACTTCCATGATGAGCTTTGCTTCATTTTCCACCACACATAACTTATGCATTCCCAGATAACCCCTCTTGTACAGCTTGTCTCTATAGGTGATGAACTGAGCAGCCAGACATCATATTCCCCTTTTATTCTTAGCATTTGCCCCCTGCAGGTATATCTCTTTCTCTAGAAAATTCCAAATGTCAAAATACCAAGGACCCTCATCTCGGGTTTCTTCTGTTGTAGTTATCATCTCATACCCAGGTGCATACCTTTATTCTATGAGAATTGGACGCATCTTCACCCCAATTGGTATGTCTACCATCGAAGCTAGAGTTGCCAAAGCATCAGTGAACCTATTGTCTTCTCTCACCAAGTGTGTAAATGTCAGTTGTTCAAACCTCGGGATCAGCATATCCAAGGTCTAATGATAGACTTTAATTTTCTCTTCCTTCACTTTTCAATCTCCATTAGCTTGAGATACAACCAGGTTTCGAATCTCTAATTACATCCAATCTTATTACCCCTACTTCTAGGGCTGCTTCCAGTCTAGCTATACACGCCTCATACTTTACTTGGTTGTTGGACACTTTAAATCGAAGTTTGAAGGCTAAGGGTACATAGGAATCATCGGGTGCTATAAGCAACACTCTTATCTTGTATCCATACTGATAGGAAGCTCTGTCAAAATAAAATCTCCAGGTATCCTCTTCTAGCTACAGGATCTCTTCATTCAGGAACTCATATTCCTCATCTTTTCTCCATTGACCGAGTCACTGACTAAGAACTCTGCTACAGCTCTTCCTTTGACAAATTTGTGAGTGACATACCGAAGATGGAACTCGGAAAGCAAAAACAACCGTTGAGCTAGTATACCAGTAAGTGCTAATTTCTCAAAGAGATATTTAACGGGATCTAATCTTGAAACCAGGATTACTGAGTGGGCTAACAAGTAGTGCCTCAACTTGTTTGTGGCCCAAACCAAGGCTAGACAAACCAAAAGGGTGTAATGGGCCTTGTATTCCAACATTTTCTTGCTCAAATAGTATATGGCCTTTTCCACTCTTTCTTCTGATTCTTGCGCCAGCATGAAGCCCATGGTCAACTCAGTCACTAACAAGTATAGGATCAATAATTTCATTGGCTCAGGCGGTGACAGCACAAGCAGATTCTACAGGTACTACTTGATTTGCTTAAAGGCGAAATTGCATCGATCATCCCATTAAAACTTTTTCCCTTTCTTCAGCAAGCCAAATAGTGGTTCACAAGTCAAGGCTAATTTTGAGATAAACTTTTGTATAAAGCCTTGCACCTCCTTTTCAATCATTAGTGGGGGCATTTTTATGATGACTTTAATTTTGGATGGGTCGACTTTGATTTCATGTTGCGTGATTAGAAACCCTAACATCTTTCCTGCAGTCACCCCAAAGGTATATTTTTGTAGATTCAGCCTTAACTTGTATTTTCGAATCCTGTTGAAGAACCTCCTCAATGCATCATAATGACCCTCTCGCTCCTTGGACTTGACAATCATATCATCAACATATACTTAAACCTCTCTGTGGATCATGTCGTGCAATATGATAGTTGCTGCTCTTTGGTAGGTGGCTCCAGCATTTTTCAACCTAAATGGCATGACTCGATAGCATGAAGTCCCCCACCGAGTGGTGAATGTTGTTCTCTCTATCCTTAGGTGCCATAGAGATCTAATTATACCTAAAAATCCATCCACGAATGAAAGTAGAGCATGATCTACAACAAAGTCTATTAACTCATCGATGTGCGACAATGAGAAGTCATCCTTAGGGCTAGCCTTATTCAAATCCATAAAATCGATACAGACTCAGATTCGGGCATCCTTCTTCAAAAATGGCACAATGTCTGCTAACCACGTTGGATATTCTAACACAATAAAAAAAATCCCACGTTGATCTACTTGGTGAACTCCTCCTTAATTTTCATTGTCCAGGTTGGTCAAATTCTATGAAGCTTCTACTTGGCAGGTCAGGCCTTGGAATCAAGAAGGATCCTATGCTAGACAATCTTAGGATTGATTCCATGCATGTCTTCGTAGGACCACGTAAAAGCATCTTTAAATTCTTTTAACAAAGTGACTATCACTCACATTCCTCCAAAGATAGCAAGGAAATAATCTGGGCCAAGCAAGGATCCTCCTCAGTACCCACATTTATTGGAACAATCTCATTAATGAAAGGCTTTGCACGTCTTTCCTTCTCCCAATTAATCAAAATTTTCAAAGCCCGAGGAATTTCTTCGTCTTCATTTTTATCAAAGTTTTGAAACTTTTTGTAAATGCAATAAATTAAAGGCAAGAAAAGTAAGCACAATCCACATCATTCTTATTCATCAGGCCTAGTTCAGCAGTTATAGTGGATTCAAAAGAAAAAGAAAATGACAACCAGGACAACACAGTGGCGTCTAGGTTATTATTCCCAGAATCACTAGACTTCGACTTACTCAAAGAACTCGAATCTGACTCCAACTCCACAAACTCAAAAAAACCAGACTCAGACTTACTATCAGATTCAGAGCTCACAATATAACCGTTCTCGAGTTGCCAAGTCAAACGCGATGCTTCTGATGCATCCAAGACAAGGTCGCTGCAGTCCACAAACGATTCCTCCCTAATCACAAAAATACTGACATCCTCCAAACCTTGTAACTCGGTGCTAGCTTTAAAGTTGAATAGTGTCAACTCCCCCTCATTTCCTTCGCTTTTGTCTAGATTGTTGCTTCCGTTTTGGTTTATGCCACTATTGAGGTTCACTTTTTCATCCTCATCCTGAGATAGCTAGTGATCAAAGAAAACCTCAAATCTCGGGAGATACTCCTTTGATTTGGGGTCGACCCACAGTTCAAGAAAGCCGCATAAGTGAAAATCATCTCCCTCTTTGACAAAACACCCATTCAAGGTCCCCTGGATCGGTTTATGTTTCAGTTCACACTGCTTACCAGCCCTCTTAGCTTTAACCTTTTCTCTCACCTTATTCTCCTTCTTCTTCCAATCTTCTTTTGTGGGTTTGTACCATAATCAAAATGAATGTGGATTATGGGTAACTTCTCCTACCATAACAACACATTTTCTACCACTCTTTTGCAACCCCATCCTTGGGATATGTCCTAACTTGCTCACGAAGTAGATTGATTGAGCACTCAAGTACATCGCTTCTTCATCAACCATGATAGTTTTGGACCAGTTAGGCTTCAGCCAAAGTGAATCCAAAAAGAAAAACATGTTTCTCCCCATGATTTATCTCCAATACTGGGGTTATAACCTCAAGTGAAGGGTGGATTGATGAGTTCCTGAAAATAGTAGCGATTTCCCTAGCATACGGGTACTCCACCAGTTGATGCATTGTGGAGGAAACGGTTTTCATCTGGTGCAGCCATGGCCTACCTAACAACAAATTGAAGGTACCCATAACCTCTCAGCTAGTGTTATCATATGCTTAGATCAATTGATTTGTAAGCATAAAGTCTGTCGATTTTAGCCCTATCACATAAGCAATGCGTGAAGGGCACACATTTATGGCCAATCCAGTATCAATTAGGACTATAGGAACCTACTTCTTTCTACATTCTAGAGACATATACAATGGTTTGTTATGCTCTGATCCTTTTGGGGGAAACTCTTTATCCGAGAAAGTCATGGACGGAATTGGCTTAGTCAGTGTAATCAATGATACCATCTTATCTAGTATGGTATTGATTGATAATTTAGTTTTTCTTAGTGCTATGAACATAGCCTGTCAGTGTTCTCGTGATACCCTAAGCAACCCCCAGATTGAGAGGTTAGCTTGGATCTTCTTCAGCTAGAATATCAATCTTTTCATTTCTTTTCTTTGTTCAGTCTTTCCCTTTCTTTGCATGTTTTCTTGACAATTCACCTTTATCTAGGTATGAGGGCTTGAAGAAATGCCCGCTCCTAGTTACATGATCAATTTTCTCATAATACTAAATGTCGTCTGGCGCATTGTTTCCTTAACCTTCATCAGTATGGGTGAAATCCAAACCATTTTCTTCATACCACTCTTCTCAATTTATAGACAGACAATCATCTGACTCAACATTTATAGTTCCTATACTGTAATTATCTCCTTTTGGCTGGTATGACGATGTTAACCGAATTTCTACAAAAATCTCCCTACTTCTCACGTGCGCCCATGCTAAGTTGGATCCCCATCTATCTTCCTTGATTATTGGCCCAATTGGTCGAATTCTCTTTAGTCCTAGCGTTACCCTTCTAATTTCCTCTTTCTCAACCCCTCCTAGCATTTCTTTCTCAATCTCTTCTGCTTGGATTTTTCTAGCTTACTATTTTTCCTAATTTTACTACTTTCGCTTGTCTTTCCTTTACCCTTTTCTTTTTTACTACCTCGCACTTTCCTGATTGTTTCCTTGTCATCCCCCTTTATTTCTAAATCTCCCTCAGTGTTTGCCCATCCATGAACCCTAGACAAATTGCTCAGGTTCCACCATTCGATTTGTACATCTTCCAGGCTCTACTCTTTGAAGAAATGGAGGTTATCCAAGTCTTCTTCCAAATCAGCCAAATCATCCAATCCCTACTTAGGTACATCTTCCCTGATAACACTAATAGAGAATGCATCAAGTAAGATGACCTTCGGTTTTGGATAGTTAGTCGGAAATATATATCTGTTGGGATCGTAACCTTCTTCTGGCAATTTCCTGATTTCTATCATTGGCATCTCTGTCATTTCTACTTTAGGTTTTCTCTCTTCCTTTATCCTCTTCTCTTTTTCTTTCTCTATCACTGCCTCTCATTCTCTAGATTCTGTTACCACAAGGTATTGGGGTTCTAACTGAGATTGAGGTGCATCCATCATGCATAGACCAGTGCCCTCAAGAATGTGAACCTCAGGTTTAGGTAAGTAGGAAAGAGTAATCGTAACATGCCTAGGAGGGTACCCACACGCGTCAAACAGTTCGAACCCTCTGTCTCTTCGATCTAGTCTCACGAGTGCAATATGAAATGTAAATAAGAGTCCAAATTTAGCAACTTTTAAAAAATCCATTTTATTGCAAAAATAATTTTCAAAAATGGACTGTGTCATCATATCTCAGAGTTCCCACCTAAAATTTTGGGGAAATTAGGAAACTCGTGACTCGTGCCGAGGCCACTATTCATCATAACCAATAATACTTGGCTCGAAACCTTAGGTATGAGGGGGGAAGGTCATTAATTGATCAGCCTTTACTAACCATGATGTGATCTTTATTTCCATTATATGTTCATGTTCTAATTTATTTAATAAATCCTAAAAATTACTATGTGAAGCAAACACATATAGACTATGTTGTTCAGTTTGGAATAATTTGATTTCATCATTTTGAAGATGTTTTGAATAGTGCAATCATGAAAATCAATTTTATTCCAAATTAAATAACACAACCTTCACCCATTAGCATGCATAGAGTTATATCAAATAAGCAAAGAACCACATGGTAGAATGCTAACCATAATACAAAAATACACACAGGGGGAACGCTAAGGCACAAAAACTTATATATTTACCGGGGCCCCACAAATAGGTACAAAAAACAAAATTAGTAAAAACATGCTTGATTCTATATACAAGATCCTAATGCACTTCAGTAATGAAATGCAACTAAAGATCCAGCTTCTAATATATGACATGTGAATCAACTCAAGACATGAGGTAGCACACAAAATTACATAATGATCAATTAAACTCATAGATGCAAAATTAGCCGGATCTTAAAGCATAAAGCATGGATGCAAAGCATGGATATGATGACAAGCATAATGCACTACATATTTATAAAATATGGAAAGCAAATAAAAGAATGGGATAGAAAGAAGCGGGGCAAAGAATTATTACATCATTCAAATATTACATATCCGAATAAAATGAGGAATAAAAATAATACAACAAAATTAAATTCTCACAAACACTCTCTAATTAACATAAAACAATAAAAACAAAAGCTTCAGGGGGCCACAGAGACCGTTCTGCTCAACACCGAGAAGCTGCTGGGTTCTATCTAGGAGAAGGTGGTCAGCCGGCCAAAAGAGAAGCTGGCCGGCCAAAATATTAGTCGGCCGACCAATCAGGCCTGGCCAAAAACTCTATTTTGCTCAAAACACTAGAAAACAAATGAAAAATATGCAGGTGGCTCTACTAACCGCTTACAGTTAGTTTACAACGGGTTTATAATATGAAATTGAAGTAAGAAAAGCAATACAAGAAAAAAAATGAAAGAAAATGCAAGAAACTAAAAGTGTGCACAATTCACTTTCCAAGGAAAGGATTTGATTTCCAAACTTCCTTTTAATTACCCTCAAGCTTATGGAAGTGTGTTCTCAATTCTGAATTTGAAAGTTTGAAATTCTAGTTGGAATGGTGTTTTTGGGCTATTTAACAGTGTGTGTGGGGAGAGAGTTACAACTCTCTGTTTTTCACTGAAATTGAACAACACTCACTCTCTTTTGATCAAGACTACTAGAATTAGGCTCTCACAAATTTTTTGGAATGGTTTTGATATATGGAATATGCAATATTAGTGTATATGGAAGTTTTGCCTAAAAACTTAAGACTTTCTTTCTTTTCTCTCTAACTCTCAATTCACTCTCTTAATTCACTCTCTCAATTCAATTCTCCTCCCTCACATTCTGATCATCTCTATCTCTATAAGAAATTAGAGAAGGATGCCAAGTCAAGAAGGTGGGAAACAATCTGGGAGACAAGGTTGATGGGGTGACATGGGTGGTTGAAATGGATGCCCTATTTTCAGAAGATGACAATCTCCCTTTTGACAATGGATGAGAATAGAGGAGGTCTAGATGCATCTCATGCATGAATGTAACAAGAAAAGATCTGAAATGACATGACCCGCACGCTTTCATCAAGAATTTTGCCGAAACTGCCCTGCTTCTGGGCAAATTAGCGAACCGGAAAATTTATTGGCTTGTCGGCCAAAACCTTGGCTTTGGCCGGAAAATTCCTTTGCTAGTCGGCCAACTTATTCGGCCAGCCGACTAAAATATTTGGCAGGGCCTAACTGTTTTACATGAAACAGGATTTTTTGACCGAATTCTCGTCATTTCTTCCTATTTCCACACTATTCTTTGCTTAATTTCTTGAGAAAATGTTTCATTTTGAAGTTAAAAAATGAGCCTCGGAACACTACGAAAATATTCGGAACAAAATGCGGAAAGAAAATTTTGAAAGAGAGTTTTGAATAGAATTTGAACACTTGGCCAAAACAGGCTTAGGCTTGAAAATGAAACACAAACACAAATTCCATCTTTCTTACTGAGAATTATGTAAGAAACACGTTCTTATTTTCATCATTGGGTAATCAAAAGAAGTTGCCCAAGTCTTAGGGCTAGTCAAAATAAGGTGTCTACAGTTGCCCCTCTTTGACAAAACTCGAAGTCATTTCTTGACTTGAGTGAATGTCAAAGCCGAAGAGGACCCTTTTGACAAGGCCGTAATACTTGAGAAACAAACAAGATGCAAAAACAGTTGATTGAACCTGAGGGTTGCCCACGTATCCCTTTGCAAGGAATCAAACTAGCGTAGTTCCGGGACAAAATGTAAATGATATGCTCGAAACACAATTGATAGCTGGACTTACATGCTTCACGAAGCCAATTTTTGAACTACAACGCAATGCAACAGGTAATATGAATCATAACAAGAGATACAATCCATACACATTCATATAAGAGAACGAAATGTAACCGAAGAATAGTTTTAACCTACAACCCAAAACAGGGGAGGTATTAACTGATGGATAGTCTTAACTAACAACCCAAGAAAATGGAGGTATTAACCAATGGTGGTTTGGACTTCCAACCCAAGAAAGGGATAGTTTCATCAACTTGAAAAATGGCCAATACAAACCAAGTGGTGTTATCCTACAACCCTAAAAAAATGGGGGAGGGGGAGGGCAGCAAAACTTGATGAAAAAGGCTGTAATCAAATATTGATGTGCAAAGATTTTTTTCAACCGGTTAAGGAGAAAGGGGTCTAAACCAATATACGAGACCTAGACCATACCTTAATACAAAATAGGGCGATGGTTTCAAGTGGGTAAGAGAGAACAGTTGTAAACAAAAAGTTTGAGGTGAAGTGAATGGATTTCAATCATGTATGTAATGAACAATGCAAGTGTGACGGTGAATGCAAAATCAACATGAAGGGGCAATGTGAGACACGCAATATGCAATGATAAATGCACAATAATAAAACAATGGATGTAAAACTATATGATTGATGCACAACAGATGAACCTGAAAAAAAACATAAAAAAAAAAAAACAAAAAACAAAAATTGTTTTCAAAAAAATTGTTTTCAAAATTGATTTTCTAAAAATTCCTTATGAATTTTTGATTTTTTTTTGATTTTTTGATTTTCATTTTTTCCTTGCTTGAAAATTTCTCTCTTTTTTTCTTTTTGAAAATTTCTTTTTGATTTTTTTTTGAAAAATTATATATATACCACACATATATATATAGATACAAATGATATACAAAAATACGTATTACATACACACAAAATATATGCATACAAACTATATATATACATTATATATACATATATACATATTATCTACGTATAGATACACACATACATACAGTATACATACATATATGGATACATACATATTATATACAAAATATATATACAGAATATATACATACACTTCTCTCTCTCCCTTGCTTTTGTCCCTCTCTCTCTGCCCTGTATATCTTCGTCGAGTGCCGTGTCTGGCACGTGATTTCAACAATCATGGTGCATCTGACCGACAATAGCTGGACCGATCTTCATTTGTCAAAGATGGCCTCAGCAATCCACTCTTCTTTGGCATGTTCTCCTTCTCCATTCTCTTCTTAAACGAGGCCTACAAGAAAGCATAGCAGAGAGCTACAAACTTTTCGCCTGCCAATACTCTATCAATTTTTCCCTTTGGAGGCATTACACTCCCCCTGACATGGCTTCTTCTCGCCGTCCCCTCACTCTCTTTCCTGACCTCAACACTTCTCCAATTGAAAATGTTGACACCAGCTCCTCTGAGCCTCGACAAAGTGCCCCTGCCCATGTTCTCAACTTTCATGTGCTGTCAGTCGATCAACTGATGTCAGCACAGTCTAATATTGATGCCAATCACTACACATTGAAGTCCTACGTGGAGGCCATGACTGCGATCACTAATTCATCCCGCCAGCTGCAGACTAGGACAAATGAGGTACACCAACTCAAAGCACAACTCTCTATGTTCCATGGCATATTTCAGGATGCTCGAAAAGGGATCACCCAATTGAAAAAGTGAAATACAGAGTTGAAACGAAAAGCAACCATTGCAGCCCGATTCAGAGCTCCTTAGGAATCCCTATTTGACGGACAATAAGGGGGTCATCTCCTTTGGAAGCTCTGCCAACATTGAGGTAGAGTCTTCAAGAGCTTCCCAAAAATGATGGCTGAAGTGAGATAGCTGGCAATGGAAGCGGGTTGTGAAGCTGTCTGCAAATGAAGTTGGTTTGTAATCTTCACCGCTAGGCTGCTGCCAGAATCCGAGAAAAATGATCCACCCTCTGTTCTTTTCTTTTCTTTCATTTTTGCTTAAGAATGAGCACTAACGCTTCAGAGTTTTCCTTTTTGTTGCTTTTGAAACTTATTTTCTTTTTTTCTTGTAATGCTGATTGGGGCTTTACCCTGAAGTAATAAAATAAGTTTTTTTGTTTGCATATCATAGCATGAATGGCACAACATTTCAGCTTGAAAATATTTTATTCTAAACTTGAATCTGAGAATGGTCAAATTTTAATAAAATCTGAAATGGACGCCAAGCCCTCAATTGACAAAAAATCAAACAACGATTCAATGAAAGAAAAACAAAGCAAAAACAAACCAAAGACACCTATTTACACTCACTAGAATCAAAGATACTCAAAACAAGACTCTAAAAGACAAACCATGAGCCTACACAAATTTTGTAGTTTTTCATTTTGGGTTCATAAATTGGCTAGCCGATTGATTTGTTGTCCAACCAGCTGAAAAATTGACGGGCCGGCTCATTCATGAACTTCCCGGTTGAACGAACTGTTGAACTGGATGGAAAATTGGTCGGCCAACTAAACAAGTGCCCGGAAATAAAAAATGACTCAAACAAACATACCTATTGCTACTTACAGGAATAGATAGGACACAAAACTTCAACGCGGGCGCAATTATAAATGCCGCGGGTGTGATATCACAGGCTCAATACATTGCCTGAGACAACTATTACGCACTTTTCGGCGAGTGAGTTGACAATGGAGACTTTCGAGAATACAAGAAAAAGACAGAAAACCTGACTCAACTGTGCCCCTAGTTCATCGCTTTGACTATTTTTTGGGTTTTTTGCTAAAAAGATTTTGACCAACATGAGAGTTAGATTAACATACTTATTCCACTCTCTATTTTGAGATCATGTAAGTCAAGCTATGAGCATTGCAAAATTTCCTTTTGGGTCCAAGAAATGGTTCGGTTTTGGAAAAATGGAATAATTTTCAAGAAAATTAGTCAACTTCACTCAAAATCCTTAAAAACTATTTTTGCAAATGGCCACTACCCAACTAACATGGAATTAACCCTTGAGATGCACAACTCCAAATTAGATAACCTGAGCAGGATTTGTCTTGCAGCTAAATCTTTTATGAAGAAGGAATAGGACAACCGAATTGAACGGAGATGAGCCAATTGAACATGGATAGAATAGCTTAGTTGAATAAGGATACGCCAATCAAACATGGACGAGACAAGCAAGTTGAAAATGGTTGGGGCTGAACTTCAGGATGAAGCTACCTATGTATTCGAAAGATAGGAATCAAACCTTACGTAGTTCACGGGGTAAGGCTCAATCGAGTATTAACACTCTTCTTTTATGCTCTAATTTTTGTCAAAGTCACCATTCCGGGTTTTCGACCTTTGCAAGCATTTTCAATTCCTCAATTTTTTTATTTTTATTTTTCTTTTTCTTTTTTTTTTTTTTCTTTTCTGCTCTAACTTTTGCCTGGGTTAGCCTTCTAGGTTTTCGGTGGAACGAGCCTCTCAAGGATAGAAAATTTTTTACTTGTCCATGTTGATTGGTTGTGAGATCTCTAGGCCATCTAAATCCATGGGAATAACTATTCCTCCTAACCATATAGACTTAATGATGTAGGGACCCATCCAATTGGGTATGAATTTGCCCCTAAGGTCGTGAATAGGAACTCGATTATCCTTCAGCACTAAATCTTCTTCTCTCAAATTTCAGGATTTGACTTTATTGCCAGTCTCCATTGGCTT
>NW_021025539.1:31838-56311 GCF_004153795.1 Camellia sinensis | reverse complement strand
TCTATCTCTATAAGCAATCAGGGAAGGTTGCTAAGTCAAGGAGGTGAGAGACAAGGTTGATGGGTTGACATGGGTGGTTCAAATGGATGCCGTCTTTTGAGAAGAGGACAATCTCTCTTTTGACAATAAAGGACAATGGATGATAATGAAGGGGGTCTAGATGCATCTTCTACATGAATGTAACCAGAAAAGATCTGAAATGGTATAACCCATACGTTTTTATCAAGAATTCTGCCAAAACTGCCCTACTTCTGGGCAAATTAGCCAGCCAGCAAATTTATTAGCTAACCGGCTAAAACCTTGGCTTTAGCCTGTTAATTCTTTGGCTGGCCGGCCAACTTATTTGGCCGAGGTTGACTGTTTTACACGAAATAGGATTTTTGATTGAATTCTCATCATTTCTTCCTATTTTCATATTATTCTTTGCTCAATTTCCTGAGAAAATGTTCATTTTGAAGTTTAAAAATGAGCCTCAGAACACTACGAAAATATTGAAAACAAAGTGCGGAAAGAAAATTTCAAAAGATTGTTTTGAATGGGATATGTACACTTGACCAAAACAGGCTTAGGTTTGAAAATAAAGCTCAAATTTCGTCTTTTTTACTGAGAATTATGTGAGAAACATATTTTTATTTTCATCTTCGGGTAATCAAAAGAAAATGCCAAAATCTTAGGGCTGGTCAAAATGGGATGTCTACAGTAATGTATATAATGGGGTTAAAGGTGGAAGGTAGTGTATGGATAAGGTTAAGAGGGGGTGGTGATGGTACTCGATCATGAGTGGGCAGTGGGTTGGTGGTGACATTTGGTCTTTGTGGTGCAGCTTGTGGTGGAACTATGATTTTACAGTCTATCATGATGGAGACGAATGCATTGATTAGTTTCATGGCCTTGTTGCTACTGGAAAGAATAGTATTTAGATGCATTATGCCTGGGTGAAATGCATCAGGAAGAGGTCGAGGATCAAGAAGTTTGAGATTGCCATTTTCCACCAACATTTTTAGGTCTCGAGTTGGGGTCATATAGAGCGAATGGAAATTGCGGTTCAGGAATCGATTTTGATTATAGGGCTAAGGGATGGCCTTGGCAAATGGATTGGATATTTTAGTTGATGTGGTGACAGTACTGACTTCTAATGGCTTTGCGTCTGTGTTACTACTGCTAGTAACATTGGAACTGCAAACAAAAGTCTTTCTTATGGGCTCTTTCTCATCTACAATGATCCCTTGCTTCATAGCGCCTTCAATCTGTACTCCTATCTCATGCAAATCTTTGAAGGTGAAGAATGGGAGCACTATTATTTCTATAACATCTTGTCGTGAAGATTTCTTACCACTATCCAAATCTGATCCTTCTCTGAAGGCCTGTTAGTCATCATGGCTACCTTGGCCCTCCATCTGGTTATGAATTTAACAAAGTTTTCCTTCAGTTCTTGGCGAGTTGCTTCTAAATCCTGGGTGGTTACTTCGATTTATGTATTGTAGGAGTATTGAACGATGAATACCTCAAAAAATTCTTTCTAACTTTGTTTTACTTTATCCTCTAGCTTGGCATACCAAGTGGCAGCAATTTCCAACAAAGTCCTCCCAAACAAAGGCAATTTCTGAGGATGGGTCAAACCCATGGGTTTCAAAATATTTGAGAACAAGCGGATATGCATTACAAGAAAGAAAAGAAAATACATACTGTTTGGAAGGATGGTGCAAAGGAGGATGCCCTAATCCATCAAACCGATCAACATGTGGCATTTTGAATCTTTTCGATAATTTGACAGTTGCTTCTGTATACCCGTGCTCAATATCAGGAATAGAATTGATCCTCTGGGATTTTTTGAACAACTTCTCTAACTTGGCTATTTTTAGCATAACCAGATCAAACTCGATGATATTAAGGGAAAAAAGCCCTTCAACTGGATGCACCAAAGCTCTAACAGCGGGAGCTTAGGGTAGTTCTTCTAGTTGGCCAAAACCTAGTAAATTTCGTGATTAGTAGAGGTGGGACTAGAACCAGATGATTAACTAGTAGCAGATAGGCAGTAGTTGCCCCGACTGGTTGTTGCATTCTAACAATAGCATTGCCCTAGGCAGCTACTATGTGATTAATAATATCCATGAACCGCTAGAGATTAGCAATTATTTCTACGAGATCAGGCAGATTCTGAGCCAATGCAAAGTCTGGAGAGGGGACAGCCGGGGTACTGAAGAAAGGAAATCTAAGAGGTGACTGATGTAAAATCTGTTAAGGAGATCTGAGAGGTGATTGATGCGAACTCTAAACCAACTGTGCTTGTCTGACTCTTCTTCTGGATATTGATAGAAGTGGCACTAATGCTGGCTGACCTTGAACCAGATCTGTAATTTTGCAAAGCCTACCAGCATGAGTGCACAGGGTTTTAGGGGTGTTAGAGTTTTCCGCAGCTATGATGAACTAATTACCAAACAAAAAGAAGAAGAAAAAAAAAAACAAACAAAGAAAACAAAGCATATATCAAACACAAATCCGGCAGCATTTTGGCTCACAACATTTATATCAAATATTACTATTGTATATCAGATACAAATTTGGTAGCATTTCAGCCCAATCATTATATCTATACCACTGATCACTGTATACCCCACTGAACTGTTCTCAACCTAACCACTGATATATCTGAACTACTAATATGAAATAGTGAACCCCTTGTATTGATCCTCATACATAGCACATAGCAAGTAAGGCGAACAAAACACCCCTATGGGGGCTTGGGTTACCCTGCCCTAGTTTTGGAGACGGACTAGAGCTTTACTATCCAATCAAGTGGCATCACCGCATCTTAGACATGGGAAAGCATCCTGTCTTATTTGTGGAAGTTGCTAGAGCTGAATATATGTACTAAGTTAGTCTCGTCAAAGAGGGTACCTCAGCAAGACGTCTGATATACCTACCCTACCCAACACTTATAAGTGAATGGAGGATCAAGCAGTACATTGGTGATCTAGATCCAAGGCTTGTATTTCCACCATAAGAGAGCCCACATCCGACAAGTCGTCCGGGATATTAGATGGAAAATATAGTGACTTAAGTGCACCATGCATGAAATTATGAAAATAAAAATCCTCATCGTGATATGAAAATAAAAATCCTCATCATGAAGTTTAAGTCAAGTTCTCTTAGTTTCCTTAGCAAAGTCGCCAAAAACTGTGGGATACGTTTAGGGTTACCAAGCGCGCCCAACAGTTCAAACTCCCAATCTTCAATCTGATATCACTAGTGCAATGTGAACCAAAAAATGAGATTCTTGATCCGACAACTTTTATAGAAAATCCATTTTTGTTGCAAAACTTTCACCATGAATACACTGCATCAGCAGATTTCAGAGTTGCCACCTAATCTTTTTGAGAAATTAGGAACCCCGTGAATCGTACCAAAGGCCACTCTTCATCATAACCAAATTGTCTCGGCTCAGGAACTTAGGTATAAGGGAGGAACGTCATCACCCAATAAAAAAGATCGGTCTCTTTCATGGTGTGGTTTTTATGATCAACATATACTCATGTTCCAATTATTACTAATACTAACATTACTATCCGAGACAATCAAATATAGACTATGTCACTGATTTTGGCTATACTTTGATTTCATGCAGATTTTGAAAAGCCTTTTTATACAAACTCATAAGCACAAGAATCAATTGTATTCCATTGCAAGCAACACAACCTTCATCCACTGGCATTCACGTAGATATTTCAATTTAGCATTTAGCCTCATGGTATAACAATGATCATGATAGAGGACATATACACAATATGCTAAAGCAAAGAAATGCTCACCTAGTACTCCGAGATGAGCCAAATGAATATGTTATATACACATATATGACCTTATATACAACCAACTAATGTGAGACACCCACATTATGCAATGAAGGACTCAGTTACTACCATATGGCATGTATATCATTTCAAGACATGAGATAGCGCATAAAACCACATTTGAATTAATAAAATCCACAAATGCAAATTGACCGAATCCATATGCATGAAAAATGGATGCATAACAAGGGTATGATAAATAAAATGTGATACTGTACAACATACAAGGAAAGCATGTAAATAAAAGGAATAAAAAGACGTGGGGTTGGAAGTTATTACAACAATTCGAATGAATGAGAGAAAGAAAACAAGGGGGAGAAATTATTACAATAATTGAATAGATTCAGCCCAATTAATGCTGAATCTAACAGATCATGTTAAATAAATAGAATAACTGAGCCAGCAGCTCTAGAATTACCCAGAAGACCACCCCCTAGAAGTTGTCTACTCTATACTTTGAGAAGTTAGCTAGCTACGCACAACAATGATCGGCCAAATAGAAAATGGACCGGCCGAACTCTTCTTTCGAGCAGAATCTGGGTTAGTGTAGACTTTCCAGAATATAAGCCAATGACACTTTCTAAGGGGTGTTCATCCCTTTTACCTCTATCATCCACATGAACCACTTAAGGGAGAGGTAGATGAGCTGCAACCCCCAACAATGATATAAATAAATACGTACAACAAATATTTTGCTTTAAAATCAACAATTAAATATATCAAATCAAGAACAAACTCAAGCCTAAGAAACGAATAGGAACCTACATCATCTCTTTGTAAATAAGGGCAAGTTAATGCCCAAATCCGTGCTATTAAGTGAAGAGTGTAGATTAATGCAAATCATTTCTTAGTGGAGGCTTTTGCTTTCAAAACAAGGGATTCATCAAAGGCATTGAAAACTCCTCTCATATTCATAAAACAAAGATGTCTCCACCCTTTTCTATGTTCACAAATGATTGAGAAGGGAGGTTGCAACACTCTTTGACCCAAAATCTCTTATTTTACTTCCAAAAATAATCAACAAGAAGGGAAAGCACTACTCTTTCAACATCAAATCCTAAGAATCCCCTAAGTAATCTTATGAGACACCCTTTTACTCATTAGCATCGAGCATAGATTGAAATACATAGACGAATATGCTTAAGGGCTAAGATAGATGAAGAATACGTGTGAAAAGAAAAAAAGAAAAATAAAGAATAAAGAAAAGCTATTCTATATATTAAACCTGTGAATGGATGGCTAATTCCTACTCCTAAACACATCCACAAGAATCCAATAAAGAAAGCAAGAATAGAAAGAAAAAGTTATCAACTCAATGAATGGGTGGCTAAATTTTGCTCCCTCCATATCCATGAGGACTTACAATAGTTACATGATGAAAATATAGGGTTAGAACTGAAGAAAAAGTAGGAGAAAAATGATTGAAGGTGCAAAAAGTCACCTCTTAAAGAGGGTGAGTCCATTCGTTTTACATACTTTCTTTTGGTTCCTTCAAGTTCTTTTAGATACATTGTATAATGTCCAAGCACTTTAGCCAAGAGCTCATGATCAAGCTTTAATGAAGTTTTAATGTTGGAAAGTAAAGGCGGTAGGTATGAAATGAAGGAGAGAGAGAGAGGACCAAAGGCTTGTATAAGCTTTGGGAAAAATTTTACAACCCTTAGAAAGAGGCTACTGAGATCTATTTGTAGAGCCCATGGTGTAAATATCTAACATATTTACGTAAAGTGTGTTGAACAAGTTGAAATTCTTGAAAATGCTCTCTACCCAGAAAATTTAGCCGGCCATTCCATTTGATGATCAGCCGAATGCATTTTTGATCGGCCGTCAAATGTTGTCCAGCCAGTCAGAAAGTACATCATTAGATGAACAAGGTAAGACATGCCTGAACTGAGAGGAGAAATAGGCATTTAAAAGGATTTTACCCTTTCCATTCACTTCCACTGCATCTGTTGCTCTGTTTGTTTTGAAAGAATACAACATTTTGATTTTGAAAAGATGAACCTCAGGAAATACTGACAATATTTGAAACTGTACAACTAAATCCATTTTGAAAAAGGTTTTTCCACTGGTCGAAAAGTACTTTGGCCAAAACGAGTGTTTGGTTGGTTTAAAAACTCTAACCTTAGACTTCCGGCCGACGACTTCTCAGGACTAGCATATCTCGTTTTCATCATTAGGTACCCAAAAGAGAGTGCCCAAGTCTTAAAATTGGTCAAAAATGGGGTGTCTACAGTAATATTAAGCAAAGGATGAAGAGGAAAGTGAACTCCGCCCTCAGCGATGGCCAGCAATGGTAGAGCAATGGTGCTCGCATTAGCCATCTCTAGGTTAACTACCCTATCCCCGATGAGTCTCAACTCAACGCCATTTGAGATCTCGAAGTGACGATGGAAGGAAACCACCATCAACTCCGACAGTAACTCTTTTAGATGATTCGCCATGAACACTGAAAGAAAAAAAAAATGCAAATGTAAAATGCTAGATGGAAAAAGAGAAGGATGCTTAAAAGACTTACAGAGGGTTTGTGGAATGCTCGGAGAAAGGATTACGAAGCAACATCAATAAAGAAAACGGAGTTAAAGATTTTTAGAAAACGGAGGGCTATTAGGAGATGAAAGGGTGCTAAAGCAAATTTTCAAAAATAATAAATAAGGCGTATGAGGGAAGTCTAAAGAGGCAGGGAGAGATATATATCTTCTGTGGGATCCCATCAGCCGTGTCAGAGATATATAGCGAAATACCTACTACGTGCCCAAATTACGAGGCACAATGAGAGAGACTCACGCATCAAGGAAATCAGTTGAAGTATCGGTCCATCGTGAGCCAAGCATGCAGGCCATTCGGAAACAGAAGATAACCAAGAGCTCGGGTGGCAATTGTGTGAGCCGAGTATAAATATTGCACATTCAGTAAACAGAGCACATCCAGGCCCATCACGGGCCCAAATCCAACCAGGCTCGCTAGATTGCAAAAGTTCAACGTCGAGCAGCCTCTTTGCCGATCAGGTGATTTGCCAAGTAGGTGATACCAACAAAATTGGCAGACATTCATCCATTTTCGGAGGTGTAATAGAAACTTGGGCCTTGACATTGTGATCATCATGACAAGCAAGTCAAATTACGTAGAAAATATCTACACCAAATCTCTATAAAAGGAAAATCAATGAAAGGAGAAGGTATGCACATTCATCCAAACTCACTTCATTCTCTAAATATCTAACATATCTTCTTTCATTCAAAATCTAACTTAACCGTCGAGTACTAATTATGGCACTTCTGACCAAAGTGTTTCTTATTTCAGGCACTGAAGCGAGAATCAAACAAATGTTTGCTTGGAACGAAAGAATATTATAAAATCACCCCTCACAAGCTCCATAAATCCAAACAGTGCTCTTCAATTCACATTATGGACGAGAGGAAATCCTCTTCCATATCATATTAATCACATAAATCACGCATCATAGCTCTCCAAAAAATATAATGAAAAAACACCCATCTATAAGTAGGAGAATCAAACATTAAACTTTAAATGAAATGATGGTTTCTTAGCCAATAAACTAGTCTCTGTTTATTAATTCTTTTGATCAATTGAAACACATACATCTGTACCTATGCCCTCATTTTTGTCTATATTGATAATTACAACTTTTCGACTGCTTAATTATGCGCTGAGATGACAATAATCACCCACTCAGTAAACTACTGTATTTTTCGAAAACTGAAAACAAAAAACAAAAAATAAAATACATAACTTAGCAAGTCAAGAGAACAAAGATTGGCTTGCAAATCACTAAATTCTCAGCAAGGCTGTCTAATTTTTTTCATGGGTAAATTATGTAAATAATTCCTATAATTTAAATAATGTGTCAATTTGATTTTTGTTGTTTCAATTTGCTTAATTTTTTTTCTTAATTTAACTGATTGTGTTATATTAACCCAATAAATAACGGCTATTAGATTTGGTGGACGGAATGTCAAATGATGTGTCAATTTAATTCCTATAATTTATACGATGTGTCAATTCGGTTTTTATCAAAATCAAGCAAATTAAAATAACAAAAACCAAATTGATACATCGTACAAACTATAGAAACCAAATTGACACATTGTTTGAGCTTTCGTCCATCAAACCTAACAAACGTTATTTATTAGACTAATATGACACAATCGATTAAATTAAGGGGGTAAAATCGAACAAATTAAAACAATAAAGACCAAATTGATGTAGTGTAAACAAAAGCCCCAAGTGCAGAGTCGATGGAACCCCAGGGTTGGAATCCAGTAATACGAAGAAGAAGAGGAGGACATCCAAGTGCAGAGTCGAGGGAGGGAGCTTTGATTACAATTTTTATAGATAATATCCCAGAATCGATGGATCCCCAGGGTTTGTTCCAGCTCTTCCGTAAGTTTGGTCTAGTCAAAGATGTGTTCATCCCTGGGAAGAGGAGGAAGGCTTCAAACTCCAGATTTGGGTTTGTTAGATACAACTGTGAGGTAGCGGCACGGGTGGCGATACAGAAGGCAGATGGTTTATGGTGTGGGAATAAGGCTTTGAGGGTGAAGCGCGCTGAGTATCAGAAGCCCCAGTCTGTGGGCCGACAGAAAAGCAGGGAGCCGAGGAGAGGTGATGTAGGTAGTGTAGAGAACTGGTGGGCGCAAAAGAAGCTGTGGAAAGGAAAGGGAGCCCAAAAATCTTATGCAGAAGCACTACTGAGTGGCGTAGGCAGGGATACGGATAGGGTTGTGATAAAGGCTTCTCAGGAAGGGAATGGGTGGAGTAGTGAAAGTCTAGTTGTTCAACTGTGCAGCTTCTTAGCCTTCGAGGCATTCACAGAGGAAATGAGAAGCAAAGGAATGACAGATGTAGTTGCAAGAGAAGGGGGTGGCAAGTTAGTCCTCTTAACTTTCCCCACTGAACATCAAAAGCTGGAAGGTAAGAGAGAGCTGCAGGGTTGGGGCAGAAGTGGTGCGAATCAATCAATGAGTGGAGCAAAGGTCAGTTTTTATAGCAAGAGAGGTGTATCTGGCTGTATTGTTTTGGCATTCCCTTAAACTTATGGAGTATCGCGACAGTTCGCAGCATAGGCGGCAACTGGGGAAAGGTTGTTCAATATGAAGAGGACTTTAATGATCCTAGATCTTTCGAACAGACTAGAGTTAGGGTGATCACTAGTTGTATGGAGTGGATTAATACAACAATCTATCTGTTGCACAATGGGAGTCATATCCCGGTGAGAGTTTGTGAAGAGTTTCCCAATTGTTTATTTCCAAGTTCTCCAGAGAGCATAGGTAAAGTTCAAGGTAGCTTGCAATTCAATGGTAGTGGAGAGGAAGACCAGTCGTCCGGCAATGGCGGAACATCCAAGAGAGTCAAGGGAGCGTCTGTGGGAAGGCAAGAGTTAGAGAGTGTAGGTCTGGAGGTAGCCTCTCGGGTAATGGAAACAGTGATGGGCAGTTCAGAGGTGCAGGCTAGGGTTAATGATGAGAAGCTTGCTAATGTAGCAGGGTGCAGCATGGGGAATGACAAGGAAGACGCATGTACCAAGGCGAATGGGGTGGGGCTAGAAGTCAACTCCCACCAGGTAATCATGAGTGGAGTTCAAAATCGTGATGTGGATCTGTGTAGCCCGGGTCTTTTGAGGGAGCTGAGTGGGCCAGCAGAGGCAAGGCCCAGTATAAATCTGGAGGTATTAATTAAAGGTGTGCAGCAGGGACATGAGCCCAGTGGACTAATTCAGGACCTAGGGTCGGAGTTAAGTGGTGTTTTGGCTCAACCTTCGGGTAGAACAGCTGAAGCCCAAACAAAACAAAACCTAAAACAGATTGTTAAGGCCCAACGGTCTGCAGTTGGGAGCTTTGTAAGGGAAGGAGCAACGCAGGGAAGGGGTAAGCAGTGGAAAAAAGGCATGGATCACAGGAAATGGGTGTTTGGTAGATTGGGTTTTCAGAATGGAGCTATCTTCAGAGCTTCTGCCGAAGTTGCAGCTTCCCAAAAGTCTTCTTCTTCTCAGAGTCAAGCACCGAAAAGAAGGAGGCAATTGCTTGATGAGGCTATGGCCACTGTGAGAGTGGGCACAGAGCTAGGAATGGACTTCCGTGGCAAAGAGGAAGAGGTAGTTAGTAGAATTGAGGAGCTGGAAGAGAAGGATTTGAGCAGAATTGAAGGAGGAGAAATGGCAACGGGAGTTTAGTTGGTGTTCAGGGGGGGATTGGGTGTTATTTGTGTGTTTGAATGAAGTTAGTTTCTTGGAATATTCGAGGGCTAGGTAGGCCAAAAAAGAGGGGTAAAATTAAGAGAATGGTGAGGGAGAGAGAGGTAAATGTGCTCTTTCTTCAGGAGACAAAAAGGAGTAACATGGATGATCATTTTGTGAAGTCAATATGGCCGTTTGAAGAGGTGGAGTTTATGGTGGTGGATTCAGTAGGTAGCGCTGGAGGTCTTTTGTGTATATGGAGGCCGCAAATCTTTGAACTCAAGAGCTGCTGCAGTGGCAGAAACTTCATCATATTATCAGGTATCTCAAGTACCTTCTTTCTGTGTACTCTTGTGAATATATATGCTCCTAATGAGGTTCGTGGGAGAAGGCAGCTATGGGAATCTTTAGTGAGTATCCATCATCATTTCCCAAACCCATGGTGTGTGGGAGGAGATTTCAATGAGATTAGATACATGGGAGAGAGGAAGGGTTGTTCTTCTAGAGATAGGGGGATGAAGGATTTCAATGAATTTGTGGAAAACATGGAATTAACTGATTTGCCTTTGCTAGGCAGGCAGTATACGTGGTGCAATGCCCTAGATGGGTATAGATGGAGTAGGATAGATAGATTTTTGCTGGATGTGAAGTGGTTGGAAAAATTTTCATTCAAGCAATGGGGCCTTCCAAGGTCAATCTCAGACCATTGCCCCATTTAATTGATAATATTGGTTAAGAAATAAGACGTAAATAAAAGGCAAAATGATCCATTCAAAAGAAAACAAATCATTTAAATTAAACATCAAACCGTAAATCATTTTTAAGAGAGTGAATTGATTATTTTGGTTATTGAGTTCAATTCAATTTTTAAAATAAATTGATACAATTTAAAAAATTTAAGAATAAAATTGATGTAATTAGAACTATAATAACCAAATTGATACATAGGAATGTAATTTGTCCAAAGAGTAGAGAGGCAGTTCCAAACGATCTAGACTTCTCAATTTCAAGGATAGTGCATCATTTTTGTATATTGGAATAACAAATATGAAAAATATTGGCTATTTGGTATCATTTTTTCATTTATAAATTATTTTTAATGATTATGACCTTTTAGATTATTAGTTTAAAAGAATTAAAATAAATTGTAAATCTATTTGGTATAACTTAAGGGTATGGAACTTACTTAAAATAAAGTTGAACTTACTTAGGAATCACTTAAGGGTATGGAACAAGGATGTGTTTGGAAATATTGATATTCAGCTTAAGAAGGCAGAGGAGGAGCTCCATGAGTGGGATTTGAAGGCGGAGTCTAGCCCCCTCCAGGAAGCGGATTCGAAGAGAAAAAGAGAAGTTATGAGCCAGGTGTGGCAGCTTAGCAGAAGAAAGGAAAGATTATGGCACCAGAAATCTAGGCAGATGTGGGCTCTTTCTAGAGATAAAAATACTAGGTTCTTTCACATTATGGCTAGCAGAAGGCAGAGGAAGAATCTGATTGATTCTGTTGTAGTAGAGGGTAGGCGCGTCGAGAATCCGGAGCAAGTGAAGCTTGAAGTAGTAAGGTACTTCAGTCAGTTGTTCTCGGAGAATTGGAAAGTAAGGCCAATAATTAAGGGCCCTTTTGCTGTTATAAACCCAGCGGATGCTGTTACTTTGGAAGCTGAATTGGAAAGTAAGGCCAATAATTAAGGGCCCTTTTGCTGTTATAAACCCAGCGGATGCTGTTACTTTGGTAGATGGTTTCTCTGAAGAGGAGGTTTGGGAAGCAGTGCAGGACTGTGATGGGAACAAAGCACCAGGCCCAGATGGTTTCAACCTTAATTGTATCCAGAGGTGTTGGCCTATATTGAAATGAGAGATCTTAAGTATGGTGAATGAGTTTCATCAAAATGGTAAGCTATCTAGAGGGGTTAATAGCTCTTTCATAGTTCTTATACCCAAGAAGGACAACCCCATAGGCTTGGGGGATTATAGACCTATCAGCTTGGTGAACTCTGTCTATAAAATTTTAGCGAAACTGCTCTCAAGGTGGCTTAGGAGAGTGTTACCTTCTGTGATCAATGAAGTTCAGTCTGCTTTTGTGAGTGGTAGGCAAATTCTGGATGGTGTGCTCATAGCAAATGAAGTTGTAGATGCATGGAAGAAATCTAGAAAGAGAGGTATTATTCTGAAATTGGATTTCGAAAAAGCTTATGACTCTCTAAACTGGGAATTTCTGTGGTCGATGATGAAAAACTTGGGTTTTGGTGAGAAGTGGTTAGTTTGGATGAGAAATTGCATCTCATCAGCCAGGGTTTCCGTGTTGGTTAACGGCTCACCTACAGAGGAATTCCAGCCATAGAAGGGGCTAAGGCAGGGTGACCCCCTCTCTCATTTTCTGTTCATAATCGCAGCGGAAGCTCTTCACCTGTTATTAACAAGGGCAGTGGAGAAGGGTTTGTTCAGAGGAGCCTCGGTTGGTAGTAATGAAGTGCGCATATCTCATCTCCAGTTCGCAGATGACACCATAGTGTTTTGTGAAGGAGGTCAGGATGAGGTGATTAATATCAAAAGGGTGTTGAGGTGTTTTGAAGTGATGTCCGGTTTAAAGATTAATTATCACAAGAGTGCAGTGTGTGGAGTGGGTTTCCAAGAGGATGAAACCTTGTTCAGAGGAGCCTCGGTTGGTAGTAATGAACTGCGCATATCTCATCTCCAGTTCGCAGATGACACCATAGTGTTTTGCAAAGGAGGTCAGGAGGAGGTGATTAATATCAAAAGGGTATTGAGGTGTTTTGAAGTGATGTCGGGTTTAAAAATAAATTACCACAAGAGCGCTGTTTGTGGGGTGGGTTTCCAAGATGATGAAATTGAGGGTTTAGCCCATAGATTGAATTGTCTATCAAAGAGATTACCTTTTAACTTCTTAGGGTTGCCTCTTGGGGCCAACCCGAGGAGAAAGAGCACTTAGAACCCAATTCTGGACAAGGTGAGTAAGAGACTGTCTTCATGGAAGAGGAAACTCCTATCTTTCGCTGGGCGTTTGACATTAATAAAATCAGTCCTTTCTAACCTGCCTTTGTACTTTCTATCTATGTTCAAGATGCCTATAGGGGTTAATAAGGCTCTAGTGAAAATCCAAACCAAGTTCTTGTGGGGTGGATCTAAAGATGGGAGGAGTGTTCACTTGGTTAATTGGGGGGAGGTTACTAAGAATAAAAATCAAGGGGGTTTGGGCGTGAGAGATTTGGGTGAGGTAAATGATTGTATGTTGCTAAAATGGTGGTGGAGATTCGGTGCAGAGGATAAAGCTTTGTGGAAATCAGTTGTTTGCTTAAGGTATGGTCGTGTCGGTGGGGGTTGGTTACCATCTTTGCACAATATAGATGGGGCGTCTACCATATGGAAGGATATAGTGCATGTTTTCTCACTTAATCAGTCTTTGGGTGGGTTTTATAATCAGAATTTTAGGCTAGCAGTGGGCAATGGGAGGAGGATCCAGTTTTGGTTAGACACTTGGTTGAATGAGAGAGGTTTGAAAGAGGAGTTCCCCAGATTATATAGCCTATCCACTGAGAAGGAGGAATCCTTGCAGCAAATTGGTGTCAAGAAGAGCCTTGGGGTGTGGCAGCTTCAATTTAGAAGAAGGCTACTGGCATGGGAGGAGGAGGAGCTGCAGAGATTGTATGCAGCATTGGAATCATCCCCTGTGCTCAGAGAGGAAGTGGAAGACTCTTGTTCTTGGCTCATATCAAAGTTTGGGAAGTTCTCTGTTTCATCTCTGTGGAATTGGTGGGTGGTAAATAGAGGCCCTGTTCTGGAGGTGCCAGCTGGGGTCTGGGCAAGTTTGGCTCCTCCAAAGATGTGGTTCATCTGCTGGCTTGCTTGGAGAGGTCGTATTAAAACATCTTCCTTCCTCCGAAGGATAGGGGTTCTTCCTCCCAATGCTCAGATCCAGTGTGTATTCTGTCAGTCTGGTGAGGAGTCAATGGAGCATGTGTTACTGTTTTGTCCTCAGGTTTGGAAGTGCTGGGCAGCCATGGCTAGCTGGTGGGATCAGAATCTGGTCATCCCTGGTACAGTTGAGGGCCTCCTCTATTGGTGGTCAGGGGGTATAGCAAAGTCTTGGTCAGATAGTGCATGGCAGGCAGTCCCAGCATTAGTGTTGTGGTCAGTTTGGAAGACAAGAAACGAGTGTTTATTTAAGGGAGAAACTCCAGATTTTGCAGGATTATGTGACTGGATGAAACTACAGATTGCTCTGTGGGTGAAATGGTCTTTCAAGGTTGATTACTCTGTACATGACATAGTCTCCAACCTACACCAGATCAGGCTGCTTGTGTGAAGTCTTGAGTTTGCTGCAATTATGGCAGAGGCTGTAGCTTCAGTGATCAGATTGCTGCAATTATGGCATGCTGGGGTCTACTCTCGAGTGTCATGCATATCTTTGGATTGATATTCTGGTAAGGACTTCCCATATGGAGCACCATATCATTTATCTTTATTGTTAGGCAATCACAAGCTACTACTGGAGTCACAAATCAAGGCACAAAATTCTGTAAGTCAAGAATCCTCTAATCCATCTGAGGGTTGTGCTGTGTGGAGTATCTAGGATTAGCAATTTTGGAAGTGTGCTGTGTTGATCTAATTGTGTTTGAATTTTGGTCTGCTATGGATGAATTATGGTCTGCCAAGGCTGTAGGCAATTGGTTCATGGGCTGTTTTGATTGGGAGGCTCATCAGTTTCAATGTTCTGGTTTTCGGCCTACTTTATGGTGGCTACAATCAGTTTGCCTTCTTAGACCCCAGGTTGAATCTTGCTGGAATTTTGTAGTATAATTCTGTTTCTGGGTTGGACTGTGTAGAGGAGGAAGTTTCACAATTGGTCTGCTGTTGGTAGCTGGGGTGCATGCTGGATCTGCTGCTGCTATTTACTCCAAGGAGAAGCTCTTGTTTTAGAGTTGAGTGGGTCAAAGCATTGAGTTCATATTTGAAGCATCTTAACAGCTGTTCAAGGCAAGGTGTTTGGTATGCTTTGTTTGAGCTGTGAGAATTCTTGGCATATAGCTCAGACAATCTGTGCCTTTTTTGGTGTTGAGCTGTGAGAATTCATGGCATATAGCTCAGAAAATCTGTGCCTTTTTTGGTGTTTGTATTGACTAAGTTGTCTGTTTTTTCTGGTTTTTCTCTCCGTTGTGTTTTGCTCGTTGGTTTCTCACCAACTTGGAGGTTGGAGCTTGTTTTAGCTCCAAGCTTCACTTTATTGATGTAATTTTCCTTTTCCATCAATAAAGTTTTCTTTTGCCGATCAAAAAAAAAGTACAACTCAATTAAAGAAGTTACTTTCTCAGTCCAAGCAAGAAAGATTTATCTCTTGAAATTACTTAAGTAATTCTGTGGTTCCTATAGCGCAACATCACACATGTAATGATGAACTTTGTTGAAATAAATACATAACAACAAAAAAGAAGATTTTAACTTGAAATTATCCACTTGCAAACACTAGAAAGCAGCCAATTAATCCTAGCAAATTAGTGATAACATTCTTGAGCTTATGATGTTCTTAAATAGACTGATTGAGACTACTTGATGATGCATAAACCACACTGATTCAATTCACAATGACAATGTTGGACTAACATCTGATTGCAAATTCCTGTCCATCTACACTTGATAACCCTACTCCCACCAACACAAACCCAGAAGAGAAAAGGGATGATGAAGTCATAAAATGAATCACTTTTTAGGCAATAAATCATGATATGTGGAATGTACCGGTTCAATCTGAGACTGTGGAACTATTTTTTTATTTATTTTTGGATGGTGAGCCTAAGGATCTATTATAGACCCTATTTTAATGATTCAATCAGTTAATCTTTTTAGTCTCAGTGAGTAATTATTCTCAAAAAAAAAAAAAAAAGTATCATATTGATATTGTTACTGCATGAAGAATCTATCCTTTTTTTTTTAAAGACTAATGTAATTAAATAATGTTATTACAAGTATAAAATCAATTTGATTTTTAATTTTTAATTTTTAATTTTTACGAATAATTTAAACATGAACTTAAAAATTAACAAATCAAATCATCCAATTAAAATTCAGGGTGGGCCTAGAGACCCGGACTAGACTGTCTAGTATTCTAATGAAATTACAAACTGCAACATTCTAATATTTGTTATTTTTTAAATAATTTTTATTTTATTTTATTTTTTTGGTAATAAACAAGTGAAATGGTGTTAATGTTACAGACTTGCACAGACCAAAACCTCAATTAATAAGATTTTCAAACCATGTATGGGAAGAATCACAAAGTGCACAACCACTCTGCTTGTCTCCTGCCAGTCAACCTTTAAAATTTAATGAACTTGTTGAAGGTCCTTTAGCCTGTGTTTAGCAAGAACTTTTCCAGACTTTTTTGGTTATTTTAGCCACAAAAAACAAAATAGGCTATTTTAGTCATAACAAACAAAACATCACATCCAACCTATAATCATTACATTCTTCTCTCACAAAAAAAGTCAAAAAAGCCAAAAAGCCCTTCCCAAACCAAGCTTTTTAGCCCAGGCTAAAATAGCCAAAAAAGCCAAAAAGCCAAAAAGCCAACCCACTTCCCAAACGGAGGCTTAATGGCGCCACACAGACTAACATGACATTTACACATGGGATTTTACAGTTCAGTCAAAGCATATTCCCCACACGTGCAAAGACTCTGAAACTCACCCGAAGTTAATGACTCCCCCGGAAAAATCAAATCATTTTAGCCAGCTCTGTTACACCATAGACACTCCACACAGAGACTTCTAGAATGAACCACATTCTGTGGGCTGGTTTTTTATGAGTTACTAATCATATATAAATATATAAACTTTTTAAATTATTTTTATTCTTGAGTGGTGTTATATGTATCAATTAGTGTACTAACGCTAGTTATGACATTATTATTGACCTCACTCATTATACAAATTATAAATATCAAAAATATCTTAAATTATGTCATTTTATCAATTGATACACTAATTAATACATATAATATTACTCTTTTATTCTTAGTTTGAATTGGTCATATCTTCTTGTTTTATTGACCATATTTTAAAGTATTAAACTTTATTACTGTTTTATGAACATCTGCAAGTAAAATAGTTTATGAAATTTGTATTTTTGTATAACATTTTTTTTTTCTTTAAATTTATGTTCATTCTATTTCTAGCTTCCAACATTTGTATAGTTAATGTGAAGCTTGGGGCCTGGCTGGGCCTGGGTGTGCTCCCTAAGGTCTTAGGTTAAACTCTCACTAGCTGCTATCAATTTTTTGGAGTTATGCTTCTGAGCTTTGCTTAGGGCTGCAAACGAGCCGAGCCGAGCCGAGCTTTGCTGAGCTCGAGCTCGGCTCGTTTACTTATCGAGCTCGTTTATTGAGCTCAAGCTCGGCTCGATAAGGAACTGGGTTCGAGCTCGGCTCGGCTCAACTCAGCTCGATAAATTTTTTTTAATGTTATTTATATTATTTAATATATAAAAAATGTATTTATATTATTATTTATATATTTTTAATATATAAATAATGTATTTATGTATATATATATTATTTAATATATAAATAATATATTTATTATATAATTTAAATAAAGATAAACGAGCCGAGCTTATGCGAGCTCGAGCTCGACAGATTCAAACACTCCATGTTCCAATTGTTTCTGATAAATTTGTCACTTGAGCATAGAATCAAACACTTGGTGGGCAAAAAATTTAACAATCCACATATCAAACAAACAATCACCTAAACTAATGATCCAAATTCAGAGTTTATGATCTAAATTTTCTAAATAATAATAGACCATAGATAATGAACCCAACAAAATACTAAAACTCAGATGAATTAAGCAAATGGCATTACTAATCCGTAAAAAAATAAATGAAAACCTGGAAGAGTGGGCATGGTGCAAGAAGCGACGGGCTTGGGTGACTTCTCGACCTCGACAAGGCACGTACGGCAGTTTCCGGCAATGGAGAGGCGGCTGTGGTAGCAGAATCTGGGAATTATCCAAAAAAACTACAAATCAAACTCCTACTATTAATATACCCATTTTAGAAACCCATTCAAAAACATATAGAAGATAAGGGAGATAGATAGCGTCTAGAAATTGGAGAGAGAGAGAGAGAGAGAGAGAAACCAACTTACCTGGTGAGAATGTAATAGTCGGCGGTAGCTACTTTGGATTTCAGGCGGTGGCGACTTTGGATTTACACAAAATCGTCCGTGTGGGAGGAGGAATGAGAAGGAGTTGTGTGTGAGAGTGAGATGAGAAACGGAGAAGGGTTAGGGCAAAATTTTGGGGGGAATCCTTAATTTGAGAGGGAATTTCAAATTAAGATAAAATTTTGTGAAAATATTTGCTGCTAATTTTTTTAGAGATGTGAAAAATAGATCAGGCTTGTTAAATTAATATTTTTTAATTTTATTTACTGTTTATACTTTTTACTTTATTGGAGTTTTATGACTCAGTTTGTGAAAACAGATTTACAAAATTTAGAAATATTTAGAAAGTATAAATTTAAAAATAAGTCTTACAAATCAAATTTATTTACTCATAAGTCATGAGTAAATTTTTTTTACACACTTAGCCCTCGTTTTGATAATGAAATTTTTTTAAAACTTTTTAAATATATGTTTTGTGTCTGTATGACGGTAGAATGGCTCTAGTTATGGCTAGTTCTGATACAAGAGAAAAAGAAGAAAAAATTAGAAAGGAGGAAGGAAAGAATCTGAGCTAGTCAAGCTTATAATTTGTCTTAGAGTTGTTGATCTTGTTCCTCTTCTTCATTTGTGCCAGGTTAATGGCTTGAAGCTTTAGCATTTTTTGTGCGACAAAAACAATGTTTCTATCTTTGGTGTTGCAAATCTATTTGCATAACTCCTATTATACTGTATCGGCGAACATGATTGTGATTTTGGCCCTGTTTGGTATTGCGGTGTACTTACTTTGGAAGCATTTTTGCTGCCCTTTTTTTTCATTAGGGTGTGCTTGATTGCATCTTTAAAACATTTGATGTGTAGTTTTAGTCTCCGCATAACATTTCACTCAAAATCACTTCTTTAGAAGCCGTCACAATACCAAGCAAGATGTTAGAACCTTGTATCCAGCTCAATTTGCTTTAATTGAAAGGCTAATTTAATCTGAATTTCTATTAATATTGTAGAAGGTATAGTGTTGAGTGGTTTGATGCCCTGATAATCTATAATTGTATCTTTTCAATCCAAGCAATTGTTTGAACTTTGTATGTGAGAGATATCTACATTTTAAAAATATTAATTTTTCAAAATTACCTTTTGATAGTATATTTTTTTAGACATATCAATTGTCATAATTGTACTTTTTGTATTATTAATGTATTTAAAAAAAGGACAAACAAAGATCTAATATTATTTTAATAATTAATTTTTTAAAAAAATTAGTATTTTGGGATAATAAAAAAAAATAAGATATTAATATTTTTGGATGGTGGGTGTACAACCTCTTAATAAAAATAAAAATTAAAATAATTAATTTTTTTATTTTCATTCGGCTACCAAACAATTTAGTAGCCGAAAGCAGGTATACAGCGACTAAAATAAATTTTGTCGCCGAAACTTGACATTTGGCGACCAAAAGTTGGTCGGGAAAGATTAAAAATTAATATTTTTATTTTCATTCGGCTACCAAATAATTTAGTAGCTAAAGGTACCTCTACGGCTACTAAATTTTTATTTAGTCACCAATTGTGATATATTTAGCTACTAAAAATTATTTTAGTCGCCAATTGTAATATCTTTAGCTACTAAATTTTTTTTAGTAGCCAATAATCAACATTCCCCTACTAAAAAAAATTAGTAGCTAAAAAGTTGACTTTTGCCGACTAATATTATTTTTGGTAGCCAATTCCGTGGCTTTTGCCGACTAAATTAGTTTTGGTAGCTAAAAGTGGTCGGCAAAAATGCTTTTTCTTGTAGTGATTGTTGCCCTTCTCATGGCTGAAACCATGATCATGTACCACAACTTTACAATCTGTGGCTTTGTTTAAGATGTGAATTAGTTATTTAACATTTTAATTTTTTAATTATTTTAACTTGAGACTAATATTTTTAATAATGTTATCATACATTTTTTGTGTGCAAGTTATACCATTTATAAATTTTATTATCACAAATGACATAACTCAATATTATAGGAGTCATAACTAATTAAAAAAAATTAAGTCATAATCAAATATCACATGAGCTGTAACCAAACAACTCTTAAATCACAAATAAAATAATTTTATAACTAATATTATAATGTGTCATAATTAATAATACAGTAAGTCATAATCATAAACATAAAAATCATAACAAAGCATGCATATGATAGAGTGTAGCGTAGAATTTCCCATGAAGTGAAATACACAGTAGAGGAAATGGTTATCTTCTTCCTAACCACGGTAATTGTCTTCTTGACTCTTGACTGAGCTATTGTAGTGAGACCTTGACACATATTTTAGTCTTTAATTATTTTGTTATGGCTTGTTTACATCTTTTTTTTTTCCCTATAAATAATGGTTTTGTTTAAAATTTATTTAAAAATTATTGAAAAGTTAGATTGGTGGCTTTTTTAGTTAAAATAGTTAATAAAAAAATAGATGAAAATAGTCAATAAGACAAAATATCATATTCAAATTATAATTATTTCATTTTTATCTCATAATCATCAAATCAATTACAAAAAAAAAAAAGTCAACTATCATTCCAAACATAACTTTCTTTAACCTAGCTAAAAAATTAAAAAAAAGTCTACTAAAATGGTCAAATGCCTAAACGAGAAACATTGCACTCGTTTGGTATAACAAATTCTGGGGCTAAAAGGTTATTTTAGTCACAAAGGGTTCATTTGGAATGTGAGTTAGTTTTTTTGATTTTTTAACTTTTTGACTATTTTAGGCTTCGTTTGGCAACTCACTGTATTAGCTTAAAAGTTAAAAAGTCACTAAAAAAAAACTAAAAAGCCAATAACCTATACTAAAAAGTCAAAAATTCTCTTTTCTCTCTACTTTTTACACATATTTTCGTAAAACATCAAAAAATTACTAAAATAGTCTGTCCCCAAATGAGGCCTTATTTTGCGGTGAAAAACCTTATTTGGGATAGACTTTTTGACTTTTTTTTACTTTTGTGAGAGAAAAAATGAAATAATTATAATTTAAATGTAATATTTTATCTTATTAACTTTTTAATCTATTTTATCTTTTTATAACTATTTAAAACCCATTACCACTTTCCCAACGAGTGCTATATCAAACTAATCATTAGCCCACTTATAACTAGAAAACCATACCAATATTGGCCCTGTTTGGTAGAGCTGTGGGAAAGTGTTTATACCTTATACCTCAACAGCTTATACCTTATAACTTTCATCTTAAGCTGATTTTCAGCTTATTCTTAAAGCATCTACTGCACCACTCAAAGAATAAGCTGATTTCTGACTTCTAAAAAGCTATATGCTATAAGCTATAAGCTAAACTAAACACATCAAAATAGCTTAAATTAAGCTGAAAGTTAAAATAAGCTGTAATTAAGCTCTGCCAAACTGGCACATTAAGCCCAACAAGCACTACAAGTCCAAACTTAGAGAACAAATAAATAAACAAAGGATAATACATTTGTTACTTTTATATTTTAACTCAAATTGCACTTTAATTTATATAGTTTTAATTTGAATAATTTAATTTTTACATTTTAAGTCCAGTTTTAATTTGAGAATTTGTACAAATTTTCATTAATTTTTCTTATATGTACACCTTAAAAGATTAACAAGTATCTCAAAACTGTTAATTTTAACATCAAACATAAATGAAATGATGAAATTGAAACTAAATTTAAAGTATATGAATCAAATTGTACAATTTAAAACAACCAATAACAAAATGAAGCTTGAATTAAACTATAGAGATTAAAAGTATAATTAACCAAATAAACAACTACTACATACAACTCCCATGATGGGAGATAAATAAACTTCACAAATATCAAACCCTCTTTACAGCAATTAAAATCTGCAATCTCACACTAAAAAAGTGGTGGGACATAACTATTAGGCTAAAGTCCTAGTTTGGTGTTTTGTTTTAGGATTAATTACACTAAGATCCCCTTAACTAGTAGTGAATATGGTTTTACCTTCTTTATCTATGAATCCGTACAAATTCACCCCCACCAACTATAAAAATCATACAAATACACTTCTTTTTGAGTCTAAAAATAATGAAAATGATACATTTATATAATTGAGAGAGTCAAAATATATAAATTTATAATTAAAGACAATAAAAAGATATTTAACATTTTAGAAAGTCTTAGAAGGTGTTTGGTATGAAATGTTTTAACTAAAATAATTTAAAAAATCAAAATATTCAAATACAATTTTTTTATTTTTCATACGTTTATTTATAAAAATTTAAAAAATAATTAAAATAATCAATTCTCTAACAAACTCTTACAATATGATGTATTGAAGATAATTTCAATCCCAATGAGAATGTCGACTTGTTTGTTTCATTTTCTCCAACGACAAGGACCGTTGCAAGTGGTCTCAAGTCAAGTCAACTTGAGATGTAACTTCTCTGATTATTTTTGTTTTTTTTTATATTTTTTTTGATAGAAATTTTATTAGAATAAATTAACAAATAATCATTTTTCTCACTAAATTATGATCAAGTCTTATCAACTGCCGTGTTTAATGAAAAATTATTTTATGTGTTTAAAGGGAAGTTATTGATTGGTCTTGGAGTATTATTACGTGATATTTCAATAGTATTGTAATTAGTAGAAATAGTTGAATTTATAAATTTATACGAAATGATTTGAAAATATAAAAGGACATGGTAAATTGTAATTGGTGATGGACATAATCACATAATGCCCCTAAATCAACTAATATTTTTTCATTTCAGAACGAATTAAGATGGTGTCTTAATTTAATTTTTATTAATTAAAATAGCAATAATTACTAACTTTTTGTTTCTTTTTGAAAAAAAACTAAACAAATGCCAACCGTATAACTTCTTGTGTCAGAGAGTATACAAAAATCATTCACGCGTTGCCTCTACATCACCGCTACCACCATCATCCTGATTTGTCACCTTCCACCTCTTCTCCGTCGGATCTGTTGCCTCTCATCTCCAAATCTATCGTCTTCACTCTAGCCTGATGCCTTCTACTGCCAGGTCCACAACAGCCACTATCTAAAAGTTATGGATTTATGGGTTCTGAGTATTTTTTTTTTGTTTTTTGTTTTTTGGTGTGTTCGTAACTTATCCACACAGATAGATGTAATTTATATATTTATCTTAGACTTATTTTAGTATCGAACTCTTATGATCGATTTTCTGTTTCGTAGTATGAATGTTATACATAGCTTCTCTTTGGTGCTTCATTTAGGGATTTTCTTTTGCTTTGAATAAGGTTTTTCTTTAGTTTGGTGTAAGTTTTCTGTTGATTTCCTAGTAAGTGTCGTTAGCAATTTTGACTTTAATGAAAATTCTATTGATAAAAAAATAAAAAATAATAAAGTATACAAAAGTCACCGTAATTTTTTTAAGAAAAATTATTAGACAAGTTAATAATTTTTATTTTTTTCTTTAACTCATTTAAAATGTAATAATAAAATTTCAAATTTTAAAATTAGACTCAATTTAATAATATAATAAGTATCATATGAGTGAATAAACAATTTTGTAAACATTTATTAATTTGAATAATATTACTTTTAATTAGATAAGACCCATTATGCGGGTACCTTTTAACTTGAATTTCACTTCATCGTGAATATTCTCATTAGAGTTGGTAAAAAATATTTGGTGGTTTTTAAATAAATTTATGTGATATCTTAACGTGATATTAGCTGGTGGCACATGTAATATGTGTGCAATTCAGATAAGTAAAAATTAAAATAAATAATAAAAAAGTTAATATCATAATATGTATGTTGTTTAAGTAGTAAGACTATTCTTAATGAAACTCAAAGTTTTGGATTCAAATCTTACTAACGCTTTTGAATAATATTTTTTTTTTTTATTTTAAGTTAGATAAAACTATCATGTGGCATGACATGATGGCTTAAATATCAAGTCCAACCTTCACTTTTCTTTTCTGTTGTTGTTGTTTTTTGTTTTTTTTTTTTTTTTTTTTCTTTGGGAGGGGGGGGGGGTAATAATATATTGTGAATCTAGAGTTTTTGTAATCAAACTCTAATTGTATCCAAATTGAATTGGGCCTCCACAAATATAATATATAAAAATATATTATACATAAACCAAGTCAAATTAAAATTCTTTAACAAACCAATTGGGTCCCACACTCTAATAAGGAGGTATACCCAACAATTCTCCCCCTACCGACTTAGGTGGAGACATCAACCATACCCGCCAAAGTTCGACAC
>NW_021025539.1:15000-16887 GCF_004153795.1 Camellia sinensis | reverse complement strand
GGTGAGGTGGAGGAGAAGAGCATGACGGCTCTGGTTTGCCAAGTAGACAGAATCTGTAACAGCGTCGAGAGTGTTTTCCCATCGTCGGATCTACAACGGCTGAGACTGGGTCGCTGGTGAGGGTGGATTCGACGGAGAAGAAGGAATGAGTGTGTTTTTGTGAGTGTGATTCCAAACCAAAATCTGTAGAACCAAAATCTGTGTAGGCTCTGTTCTGTGTCTTTGGGTGGAAAGAAAATGAAAATTCAATTTCTTTATTTATTTTTTATTTTTTTATTTTTTTTATGGCCTTTGCTCAGCCGTTGCAAGGAGGATTGCAAGGAAGGCTTGCAAGGAGGAGATCTAGACTCGTTTGGAGGATCAGGAATCCTCTCCTCTAGTCTAGAGTAGAAGGTGTGAAATGGTGATTTCTATGTTTTTAAAAGAGTATTTGTAATAAGCTCTTTAAAATAGATACGTTGATTATTATTTATTATTTCCTCCATCAAAATAGTTTTTTTTTTTTTTTTTTGAGAACTTAACTTTTTTTAGTACAATTATTGTACTTAAAAATATTTTAATCTTTTAAAATTACTTTTTGATAGTATATATTTTTAAGAATATCAATTATCATAATTGTATTTTTTGTGTTATTAATGAATTTAAAAAAAAAAAGACAAAATAAGAAATTCATATTATTTTAGTCCTTAATTTTTGAAAAGAGACTAATATTTTGGGATAATAAAAAATAAAATAAAGGATTAATATTTTAGGACGGAGGGAGTAACTATTTTAATAAAAGTTTTTTAAATTAGTTATATTTGGAGAGTTTTAAAAGATTCTTTGTACAGTTTAAGTAAATAAATAAGTAAAATAAAGAGCAGTGTTAAAGCACATAAATAAAAATTTAATTAGATAAAATAAAAAGCATTCATTTTTTATACTTTAGCAATAAAAACTAAAAGGTAGCGTTGGAGTTATTCTAATAATTAAGTTGTTGCATAACGTGTACAATTCAAGTAAATAAAAATAAAATAAAAAAATAATAAAGGTATTGTTGACGTCATATTATAATTTTCATGCTGATTATGGCCAATTAATTGTGATCAAATCTAATCTTATTGTGGTCTGTCAATTCAAATTATTAAATATAATAACTATATATTCTGTCTATCATACATGTCATATTATATTTATTAACATATTTAGATTTCTCTCCTTTTATATAAAGGAGTCTTGTATACATTCTTATAATATTCAATATAATATTCTCTTTCTCTCTCTTACATATTGTAACATCGTATCAGAATTATAAATTAAGCTCTTGATGTTCTTTGCCTTACTAGCGGGCGGCAACTTTGCTTTGGCCGCCTGCCGAATCTCAACACATTCCACTGCTATATTTTCCTTTCAGTCTCATTTCTTGATGATCTCCTTTGTTTGCTGGTTTATTTCTATCTCAAATATCTCTATCATATTTTTTTTACTCGCAAAATTTTATTTTATTTTTTTTTTTGGTGTGCTTTTGCTCCACCCTGTCTTTCTTTTTACTTCAAATAAGTTATGTGTGTGTCACATTTGCTGGTTGGACACCCGTTCTTCTTCTACAACGGTCCAACATGACCATACACTGTCTCCTGGCATTAACTTTGACATTTGATCTATCTCAAGCACCCTTGCGTTCTCATTTGAACTTTGTAATCTATTTACCTCGGATCTATCCATGTTTTATTTATTTTTTAGTTTTGTTTCATGTTTAGTTTCTCTCTCTAAACTTAAATTGGTATCCTTACTTGAATTTGAGGGAGTGTTAAATATAATAATTATATATTTTGTCTATCATATATGTTATATTATATTCATTATCATATTTAGATTTTTCTCCTCTTATATAAAAGAGTTTTGTAT
>NW_021025539.1:0-10000 GCF_004153795.1 Camellia sinensis | reverse complement strand
GTGTGTGTGTGTGTGTGTGTGTGTGTGTGTGTGTGTGTGTGTGTGTGTGTGTGTGTGTGTGTGTGTGTGTGTGTGTGTGTGTGTGTGTGTGTGTGTGTGTGTGTGTGTGTGTGTGTGTGTGTGTGTGTGTGTGTGTGTGTGTGTGTGTGTGTGTGTGTGTGTGTGTGTGTGTGTGTGTGTGTGTGTGTGTGTGTGTGTGTGTGTGTGTGTGTGTGTGTGTGTGTGTGTGTGTGTGTGTGTGTGTGTGTGTGTGTGTGTGTGTGTGTGTGTGTGTGTGTGTGTGTGTGTGTGTGTGTGTGTGTGTGTGTGTGTGTGTGTGTGTGTGTGTGTGTGTGTGTGTGTGTGTGTGTGTGTGTGTGTGTGTGTGTGTGTGTGTGTGTGTGTGTGTGTGTGTGTGTGTGTGTGTGTGTGTGTGTGTGTGTGTGTGTGTGTGTGTGTGTGTGTGTGTGTGTGTGTGTGTGTGTGTGTGTGTGTGTGTGTGTGTGTGTGTGTGTGTGTGTGTGTGTGTGTGTGTGTGTGTGTGTGTGTGTGTGTGTGTGTGTGTGTGTGTGTGTGTGTGTGTGTGTGTGTGTGTGTGTGTGTGTGTGTGTGTGTGTGTGTGTGTGTGTGTGTGTGTGTGTGTGTGTGTGTGTGTGTGTGTGTGTGTGTGTGTGTGTGTGTGTGTGTGTGTGTGTGTGTGTGTGTGTGTGTGTGTGTGTGTGTGTGTGTGTGTGTGTGTGTGTGTGTGTGTGTGTGTGTGTGTGTGTGTGTGTGTGTGTGTGTGTGTGTGTGTGTGTGTGTGTGTGTGTGTGTGTGTGTGTGTGTGTGTGTGTGTGTGTGTGTGTGTGTGTGTGTGTGTGTGTGTGTGTGTGTGTGTGTGTGTGTGTGTGTGTGTGTGTGTGTGTGTGTGTGTGTGTGTGTGTGTGTGTGTGTGTGTGTGTAGATCTGTATATGTGTGTGTGTGTGTGTGTGTGTGTATGTTTCATGGATGGGTATGGAATTCAAAGGAATCAAGTTCTTCTTGTTGTTGGGTTTGTGGGATTGAGTGAGAGCGTTGATTAGCAAGCTTTGCTGAGAGAAGGTTATGGACATTTTGCTATGCTATGCCGATTGTCTAATACTATACAACTTCCTACTAGTATGTGTTATAAATTAATATGTTCTTTCTCTTTTGAGTTTTGTCATCTCTGTGCTCTTGCTCAAAGAGGGGATGGATGACCCAATTTGTGTGGATTTTTTTTTTATTTTTAATAATTTTATGTTCCTTATATATAGGTATAAATGGATAAGTATATATAGGTATAAATGCGTGTGTGTGTTTCATGAATTTGGCTTTTGATTTTCCGGATCTGTATATGTATGTGTGTGTGTGTGTGTGTCTTTCATGGATTTGTGAATTTGATTTGTATTGGTTTTGATTTTTGATTTTTGATTTTTGGGTTTAAATCTCTCTGCTCTATTTCTTTCCTCTTCTCTCCTTTCTCTTCTTTCTTTCTTTCTTCTTCTTCTTCTTCTTCTTCTTCTGCGAGTTATGGAAAGAAAGAAGAAAAGAAAAAAGAAAAAAAGAAAAAGGCAAAATGACGTCGCTTTGTGATTTCAGGCCACTCAAACCTCTAATTTTTTGAACTACCTAGCGGGATTGTTTAAAAATATACATCATAATTTCATTGTTCATAATTTCCATAAAATAAAAAAATAAAAAAAGTCGTAACTTCCATCTAGACTTTATTAAGTTACTTTTTTTTATTTTTTTATTATTTATTTTTAGAAATATGACATCCTTGAAGCATGTGTCCTTTGTTACTTTAACCTTGGTGTGGCTATTATTTTGGGTTAAAAAAGTATAAAATAATAATTTACGTTAAATAAATTAATAAGATAAAATATCACATTCAACTTACAATCATTATATTTTTTCTTTCATAAAAATTAAAAAATTCAAACTAAATAAGATTAAAAAAATTAAATTAAAAAAGTCTCAATATAAAATAAATAAATTATATTAACCAATGTGAAACGAAACTTTAATTATCAATACAATTTGATACCATTTGAATTGATGATGATGTCCAAGGCCATTAGGCCAACCATGTCCTGCTGCACAGTCACTGATTGATATTGATGTCCAAGGCCATCAGGTCAACCATGTGCTGCTACAGGGAAATTATTTAACAGAAATAATACATTCCTGTAATTTGAAAGTTTTAAGTGTACTAATGATGCAAAAAAGAAAAAATGAAAAAAAAAAACATCACATTATATGAGACTCACACACCAATTAGAGCTATTAGAACTTTTAGGCCCCGTTTACTGTAGCTGTTAAAATAGATTATAGATTATAACTTCTTCTCTTTTTTTTTTTATCAGCAAAAAAGCTTTATTGATAAAAAACAATATACACGCAAAGTTTACATCAACAAAGTGGGGACATGCACAGAGCATCATAGCTAACCTCAACAATCCTAACTAGGTTGGCACCACAAAGGAAGCACAATCATATGCTAGCACAACCCAAGATTGGTGAGAAACCAATCAAAAGCAACCAAAACGAGATAAATAAACAACACACCATTAGCAGTGCAATAATACATCAACACTGCTGGAGAAAACAACAGCAATACAGCAGCTTCAATAACATATTTGCATCAGCAACACCTCAATCCCAGCACCAGAACCAATGAGCTAAACAACAGCTGAACCTGCACCTCTCCGATGGGAACCAATGAAGAGCAACCAAAAAGAAGAGGGGAAGAAGACAAGATAACAAAACCTACATCAATGCTTACAAATACAGCAGCCTCAAATACAAGAACAACTTAACTCCCCTGTGTCACAAATTCCTCCATTACCTTGTCCTTCATATTTATACTTGACCATCAATGTGTTAACCTCCACTACAGCTCACCCTACTCATAGGCATAGCAGCCTCACTCCCAAGCTCAAAACCATCTTAACCTCCACCAATGCATCCTCTGTTAACATTACAAAGACATAAAAAGAGCATGTACTTGTAATTGGAGATCCAAGCCAAAGGAAAGATAGCATATATATGCAACCAGCAAACCTTATAAAACAACAAATACAGTTCGGTTCAACATCCACAGCTCATGAGTCTCTACATATAGGTCTTGAAATCGCAAAACCAGCATACTCAGAACAGACAGCAGCAATACTCCCAAACCAGAACAATGCATAGATAGACAGCTGCATACTTACCTTACAGAACACCCACACCCCAAACATACAGATACAATGTCTAGTAACCGATAGCTCTGATATGCTGTAAGTTAATAATAATATCCTAAACTGAATATGGAGGCTCCTTTGATAGAGATTTAACCCAAAAGGCAATTCTCACCTTAATCAATTCGCATAATTCATCCAACTGGAAGATTCTCCCATTAAAGACCACATCATTTCTAATTTTCCATAATGACCACATGACAGCCATCGGAATGGCCTTCCAAATTTTATTTTCGAACTTTCTCCATTTATAACCCCTTCACCACTGCAGTAGCCCATTAACATTATCAGGTATTACCCAGTGCATCCCCTACCAATTCATGAGGCATGACCACACTTTCCAAACAATAGGACACCAAAGAAGAACATGGTTTACTATTTCCACGGCTTGACCACAAAACACACAAATGACCGAAGTATTCTGATTCAGCACACCAATGTGACATAAAAACCCAGCAATCTTCAATCTCCCCTTCCAAGCCAACCAACTAAGGAATTGGGCTTTTAGTGGAGCCACATTATTCCACAGCAGCTTAGTAACTAGCACAAAATTTGTAGGAGCTAACAAATTATAGAGGGAAGAGACACTAAATTGACCTGATTGACATGCCATCCACTTCAAATGATCCTCTCTACTTGAAGTCATTAACTCCACTTGATTCATAATAGAGTATAATCTTGCCAACTCCTTAGACTCCCAAACAAATAAGGGCTTTCTGAAATTGAGGTTGCAACTACCTGAGTTCCTTCTCATTTCAATCATTATGCTCAAAGACAAATCCTTCTGAGATGATAAACAGTAGAGCCTAGGAAAATCACTCTTGATACAATAATTCCCCAGCCAATGATCATCCAAAAAATGAACTCTACACCCATTCTCCACAACTATCTGTGAATTATCCAAAAAAAGGCTCAGTAAAAAGGGTTTGACTGACCAATATTCAAAATCTCACCCCATAATGATGAATAGCTGCCACTAAAGTTTGTACAAGGAAGCCAACGCCCACACATAGACTGATACCTACTACATAGGACTCTTTTCCAGAGAGTACTATCTTCAGAACCAAAACGCCACCACCATTTAACTGACAAACAGTCAATCACATCTTTGATTCTTCTAATGCCCAGCCATCCTTGATCCTTTCGTTTGGTAACCTCCTTCCATTTGATAAGATGGATCTTCCTCTTTAAACTAGATCCTTCCCAAAGGAAAGCTACTTGAATGCTCTCAATTTCCTTTACTACTGATTGTGATAGCTTAAATAAAGATAAATAGTACACAGGAAGGTTGGATAAAACAAATTTAATGAAGGTGAACCGCCCACCAAAAAACAGCAACTTCCTTTTGTAAGAGGCTAATCTAGCATTCATCTTATCAATGACAGGTCACCATGTTTTCTTCATTTTGGGATTGGCACCTAGAGGCATCCCAAGATAAAGAATAGGTAACTTATGTCTTGTGCAGTGCAGTCTAGTTGCACACTCCTCCACCACTTGCTCAAGCACTCCAACACCACACATAATACTCTTATGGAAATTTATTTTCAGGCCTGAAACTAACTGAAAGCATCTCAAAATCCTTTTAATTAACATCACCTCCTCCCCGCCTCCTTCACAAAAAATTATCGCATCATCAGCAAATTGAAGATGCGTTACCGTTGTTTTGGCTTCACCATGACCTATCACAGCCCCTGTTATTAGGCCTCTTGATCTTGCCTTTTGCAACAACAGATTTAAACCTTCAGCTACAAGATGAAAGAGGAAAGGACACATTGGATCCCCTTGTCTGAGACCTTTTTCTGGAGTGAATTCAAGAGTTAGAGACCCATTGACAAGGACTGAAAGTCGGGATAAGGTTAGGCACTCCTTAATCCAATTTCGCCATTTACCCCCAAAACCAAATTTGTTTATCATAGAAAGCAAACACTCCCACCTGACAAAATCGTATGTTTTTTCAAAATCAAGTTTTAGAATCAGGCCCTGTTTTCTATTTTTCTTTCACCAATCAACCATTTCATTTGCTATTAATACCCAATCCATAATATTCCTTCCCCAAGGAAAGCAGATTGTGCCTCTCCAATCACTCTATGGACCACTAGCTCCAACCTATTAGTAAGAACTTTGGCTAGAATTTTATACATAGACCCAATTAGACTGATTGGTCTATAATCAGAAATTTGGGCTGGTCCATCCACTTTAGGGAGAAGAGTGATAAAAGAACTGTTAATACCCCTTACTAACTTCCCATTTTCATGGAACTCATTGAAGAATTGAAGGATATCATCTTTGAGAATCTTCCAACATTTTTGAAAGAACAATAAATTAAACCCGTCAGGACTCGGAGCTTTATTACCATCACAACTGTTGACGACATCCTATATTTCCCTTCAGTGAACCTGGCTTCAAGATTTTCAGCAAGACAATCACTGCCAATAGAAGTGAAATGCTCAGTCAGTTTGGGCCTAGACCTCTAATCTTGTGAGAATAGATTCTTGAAATGCTTAAATATCTCATGCTTTACCCCGTGTGGATCTTCAAATAGAACCCCTCCCACTGATATCGAATTTAATAGATTTCTGTGTTTGCCTGCTGGAAGCCACAATATGAAAAAATGTTGTCTTTTTATCCCCTTTCAAACCCTAATCCATTCTAGATTTTTGGAGCCACATCCATTCATGTTTTTTGTTTAGTGACCATAATTCTTTTTTGATCTCTCTTCTTCTTTCAACTTCACCTACAGACAAATCCCTAAGCTCAGCCAATAAATCAAGCTTGTGTAGTTCCTCCTTCACGGCCTTGATAGAGTGAGTGGTATTCTCATATACCTCAGTGTTCCATTTCTTTAGATTCAATCTGAGCTTCCTAAGCTTTATTTGAATGACATACCCCGCCCAACCTGAGACAACTGAATCCAACCAGGAGTTCTTCATAACTAATAAAAACTGAGGGTGTAAAACCCATGCATTAATCAAACGAAATGGTCTTGGCCCGTAACTATGGTCAGATACCCCTCTCGGAAGGCCCCAAAGTTTAAAATTGTATTTTTCCAACCACTCTGTTGAGAGCAAAATTCTGTCAATCCTACTCCACTAACCTCTGTTACTTGAATTACTCCATGTAAATTGCCTGCGTTGCATTGGTAAATCGGATAATTCAAGTCCTTCTATGAAGTCATTGAAAGCCCTCATGCCACTATCCCTCCGTGAACAACCCTTCCTTTCACCCAACTTTCTATTCTCATTGAAATCTCCCCTATAAAAAATTATTAAAATAACATATTCTCAAACGCTCCTTAGTCTTACACAAGAGTTTCTCCTGCTCCAACAAGAGAAAAAACTGATGAGCACCCAAGGATTTGGTTATTAGAATGGTAAGTTAAGACGAAACATTTATTTAACACCAATCGTTTCAATGTACTATTGTTCTATTACTGAAATCACAATAAATTGATAAAATCTCAAAATGTCGTTACTTAGGATTAAGTCGTTCATTGCATTGAGACTTCTTAGACTCTTGAATCATAAAGGGTTCGTTTGAAGAGTAAGTTGGTTTTTTGACTTTTTAGTTATTTTAGTGTGGGATTAAAAGATCTCGTTTGAGAAGATTTTTTGACTTTTTAATTTTTTTGACCTTTTATGAGAGAAAGAATGTAATGATTATAGGTTAGATGTGATGTTTTATTTTAGTGAATTAAAAAACTTATTTTATTTTTTTGTGGTTATTCTAGAGCAAGGATTCTCTCCTTGCATTCCCTCCTTCACTTCCTCCTTGCAATGGTTAAGATTCATCCTAAAAAAATTTAATAATTCAGATTATTTTATTAAAAATTAAAAAATAATTTTTTTAAAATGATTTACACCATTAAATTCTTTTAAAATAAATCTTGACCATTAAAAAAAAAATGAAGTAAGAAAAGTAAGGAGAAGATCCTTGCTCATTATAATAAGGAAGGAAAGGATGACGTCGTCGATACCGTATGACTGGAGACGTACTTATCTGATGGCGGTGGGTTTGGGTGCTGTTTGGAGGATTAGGAATCCTCTCCTCTAGTCTAGAGTGAAAGGTGTGAAATGGTGATGTCTATGTTTTTAGTAGTATTTGTAAGAAAAATGCTTGTGAGTATTAAAAGGGATCACTAAAGGAAGTACTAATGATGTGGCAGTGGATCCCGCTCACTTTCTATGCTTTGTTTTTATTTTTTTATTATTTTTTTGTCATTTCTAATGTATTAGTGTTATTAATGATGCATTTTTTAATGGTCTAAATCATTGTTGTATTTGTAATGAGCTCTTTAAAATAGATACGCTGTTTTTTATTTCCTCCATCAAAAAATAATAATTCTTTTTAGATAATTTAACTTTTTTTACTGTAATTATTGTACTTAAAAATATTTCAGTGTGTTTGGTTTGAATTTTTTGAATTAAGTTTTTTGAAAACTGAATTTTTTGGTTTTCGTGTTTTTTTTTTTGTTTTTAGTGAATATTTTTTAAATTTTAAACATTTTTTTACTTTTTTAAATGCACCTTACTTAGATGTATCTAAAAAATAAAAAAATTGTGAAAAAATATTTTTAAAAATTAATAAATACATAAAAATACAAAAAATGTACTGAATTCTGATATTTTTTTTTGTATTTTTGGTATTTAGTGAATTTTTAAAAGGTTTTTTTTCAATTTTTTTACTTTTTAAGCATATTTATGTTAAGTATGTCTAAAAATAAAAAAAATTTCTCAAAATAATAAAAAATTCAGTAAAAAAAAATACGAAAAATAAGAAAGTAGAATTTTCTGAAAAGTATTTTTGAAAAGTGGTAACCAAGTATAGAAATTAATCTTTTAAAATTACTTTTTAATAGTATATATTTTTTTAAGTATATCAATTGTTATAATTATATTTTTTATGTTGTTAATGAATTTAAAAATAAATAAATAGGAAATTCATATTATTTTAGTCTTTAATTTTTGAAAAATGACTAATATTTTGGAATAATAAAAAATGGAAATAAGGGATTAATATTTTGGAACGGATGGAGTAATTATTTTAATAAAACCTTTTTAAATTAATTATATTTGGAGAGTTTTAAAAGATTCTTTAAACAGTTTATGTAAATAAATAAGTAAAATAAAGAGTAGCGTTGAAATACATAAATAAAAAAATTAATTAGATAAAATAAAAATCATTCATTTTTTATACTTTACAAGTAAGTTGCTCTAATAATTAAGTTGTTGCCTAACGTGTACAATTCAAGTAAATAAAAAATAATAAACATATTGTTGACGTCATATTTTAATTTTTATGTCCATTATGTTGAATTAATTGTGATCAAATCTAATCTTATTGTGATCTGTTGATTCAAATTGTTAAATATAATAACTATATATTCTGTCTACCATACGTGTCATATTATATTCATTAATATATTTAGATTTCTTTCCTCTTATATAAAGGAGTCTTGTATATATTGTTACAATATTAAATATAAGGTTCTCTTTCTCTCTTACATATTGTAACATCGTATTAGAGCTATAGGTTAAGCTCTTGGTGTTCTTTGTTTTACTGGCGGGCAGCAACTTTGCTTTGGCCACGTGCCAAACCTCAACTCATTCCCCTGCCATATTTTTCTTTCAATATCGTTTCTTGATGATCTTTTCTTCTGTTTGTTGGTTTATTTCTACCTCAAATATCTCTATTATATTTTTTGTACTTGCAATTTTTTTTTTTTGGGTGTGCTTTTGCTCCACCCTGTCTTTCCCTTTACTTCAATCTCAAATAAGTTATGTATGTGTCACATTTGCTGGTTCAACACCCGTTCTTCTTCTACAACGGTCTGGCACGACTATAAACTGTCTCCCGACATTAACTCTGACATCTGATTTATCTCAAGCGCCTTTGCGCTCTCATTCAAACTTTGTAATCTATTTACCTTGGATCTATCCATATGTTATTTATTTTTTAGTTTTGTTTCATGCAATATTTTGAGACCCGAACCGGACTGGCCTGTCGGACTGAGAATCGGGCCTTGTTCCGGTTCGGCAAACCCCCTAAAACTGGGGTAGGAGCAAAATTGGTGTGAAAATAGAAAATTGGAAGACCCGACGATCGAACCGGTAACCCGGACCGGGTTCTGAGGGTCGGCCTGGTTTTTTTTTTTTTTGCACTTTTTTTAGAATACACAAGGAACCCCATATAAGAAATAGTTTATAGGCAATCTTAGACGGAAAAGAAACCAAATTGGATGAATGACTTATTTTGAATTAAATTAAAAGTTGATTTTTTTAATTTTTTTTAAAAAAAGTATAAATAAATAATAAAAAATAAATAATATGACTTAAAAAAAATCAAAAACAATATAAATTGATTTCCAACCTTGCTTCCAAAAATACCAATATAAAAGGCTAGGGCTGTGCAAAATATCGCCCAATCCGCTAAAACCGGACCGATCCGCATCAATCTGCACCGCTCTAACCGCTAACCGCAGTTTAAATTTTAATTTATAATCCGCCAACCGAACCACTCCGCTCTGCTATTGTTAATACATATATATTTTTAACTTCTAATGAAATATCAATGTAAAAATGATGTGAGAGAGATTTTAGATATGAAATTTTTTACAAAATTAGTGGTTTATATATATAGAACATATTATGTAAAATTACTTGTGTTTATATATTTAAAAATATTATGCAAATTAGTGTTTATATTATGTAAATGTATGATAATTAGTTAGAATATTTTGTGGCAAATTACATATACACCCCTCGAGGTTGGCTAAATTACA
>NW_021025537.1:189412-207250 GCF_004153795.1 Camellia sinensis | reverse complement strand
TTAATTAAATTAATTTGTATAATTAATTTAAGGGAATTGGGGAATTTGGTTAAATTCATGAATTGGGAAATTTATTGCTTAAATGGTGTAGTTGGTAATGTAAATCACTCGCCCATGAATTGTTGATATATTTATTTCCTGTCTAGAAATAACTGTTTTGGGCTATCGTGGGGGATAGTCGTGATTGTTGTACATATTGCATGTGGATTTGGAACAACTAGGGTTTTTCCCAAAATTATCCAAGTAACCCCAACTTATCAAAATACCAAAACTTAGAACAAAACCTATAAAATGGAGTAGGAAATCCCTACCTCGAAGAAAACAACGCAAATGGAGAAGACAGAGATGAATACCCAAATACCAATGTGCTCCAAACCGCCAAATGTTCAGATTAAATGAAAGCCCTCGACTCCCTCTATCTTTTTAATAAAGCAACTAGGGTAGAAACACACTCTAAATAGATCAAACCTAAGAGAGAAGGTGAGTAGGGAGAGAGAGAAGTCGGACCTTAGGGTTTGGAATCTAAAAAGATGAAGGAAACTGATTAAAAAACCCGCTGCTGTCTAATTAAACTGGACAGGTTCGCTCGAGCGAAGACTTGGTCGCTCGAGTGACCAGACACAATAAAATCTACGCTCGAGCCAAGGAGGCCTTGCTCGAGCCAACAACCCAAAAGCTCGCTCGAGCGAAAGAAATCTCGCTCGAGCGAAGAACTCAAACCCTCAGGTCCGAAACCAGACACACGCTCGAGCGAAGGAACTCTCGCTCGAGCGAAGAACGAACTAACTCACTCGAGCGAAGAAAAGCTCGCTCGAGCCAAAAACCTCTGCTCTCAGGTCTTACTACAAAATGCAATCCTCGCTCGATCGAAGAAACCCTGGCTCGAGCGACGGACCAAAACAAAGAGTTCGCTCGAGCGAATAACTGCTCGCTCGAGCGAAGGGTCAAAATTCTGGGCAGCAACCCTTTGCTCCCAAGCCCAACCAACCTGCTACAAACCTGCCCATTGCATCCCCCAACTCAGAAATAGGAAAATAAAGGACGGTAACAATCATAATACAATGGCAGGAGCTACGGAACCTAAGTCCGGATACAATAAACAAATGGAAAAAGACCGGGGTCGCTATAGAAGCCCTCAACCCACTCTACCTTTCTTACAAAGGACTTAGTATGGATTTACACTAGAGGGAGATGAAAACCTAGAGAGAAGGTGTGTAGGGAGAGAGAGAAGATGGTTCTAGGGTTTTGAAGTCAAAAGGGAGATGAACAAGTGATATTGAAAGGTTGTTATTAAAGCCCATTAATTGGAAAATGAAAGGAGAAGTTAGAATTAAATGAACACTAATTGAAATTAAATGAACACTAGTTAGAAATATGAATGAACAAGTTTGTCATAAAATCCCACTAATGGAATATGAATGGATCACTAATTGGAATTGAATGAACCATTATGAAAATTTAATAGACACTAGTTGTAATTAAATGGACATCAACCCTTGGTTTCCAAACACAACCAACCTGTTTTAAACCTACCCAACACGACCAAAGACTCATATACAAAGAGTAAAGGATGGAAACAGGAAAAAGACAACAATACATCCACGGAACCGAGTCTGAAATACAATTAAACAATGAAGGGAAAACCGGGATCGCTATAACGATAAAGGAGGAGAAGCTGTTAATAGGGAAAGTTATCAGGGATTAGTGGATAAGCTCAATTACCTGTCTCACTACCGTTTTGATATTGCTGTTACTGTCAGTGTGGTTAGCCAGTTTATGCATGCTCCTCATCAGATTCACTTCAAAGTTGTCATGAGAATTTTGATGTACTTGAAATCTGCTCCTAGTAAGAGTCTTTATTTTTCTAAGCATGATCATCTTCGTGTGGAAGCCTATACAGATGTTGGCTGGGCTGGATCAGTAACTGATAGGAAATTGACTTTAGGGTATTGCACCTTTGATGAAGGCAACCTAGTTACTTGGAGAAGTAAGAAACAAAATGTGGTTGCTAAGTCAAGTGCAGAAGCTGAGTTTAGAGCTGTGGCGCAAGGGTGTGAGCTTTTATGGATCGAGTTATTGTTGAGTGATCTAGGTATTGATCAAACGAACTCCATGCAGATATATTGTGATATTAAGGCCGCTATCAACATCGCTTACAATCCGGCTCAACATGACAAGGTAAAGCATGTTGAGATTGATCGCCACTTCATTAAGGAGAAACTCACTAGTGGCACCATATGTACTCCCTTTGTGCAGTTTAGTGAACAACTTGCTGACATCCTCACCAAGAGAGTAGGGAATAAGCCATTTCATGACATCTTAGGCAAGCTGGGCATGAGAGATATCTTCACACCAGCTTGAGGGGGAGTGTTAACATAATATATTATTATTTGGGTTATTATTTTATAATTATTCTATGCCTTAGGGCTCCCTTGTAATTATTAATCTTCATTAATATAAATAGGGGATGACATCAAAATCATTCCCTAATCTTGAATTCTCTAAAATTATCAGTCTTCTAATCCTATTGCTTCGTCAATGCCTATCACTTCTTCAATCCCAGACTCTATTCCCATCTCTGCCATTTCTATTGATCTCCCTCTTCCATTGCCTTTTACTAACACCCATTCAACAACTACTAGATCTAAAGTAGCTCACTCCACTTGTCTTCTTACTTTTACTACTTCCATTGAACCATCCTCTACTACTTCTCTTGAACCATCTTCATATCAAGAGGCAACTAAGTCTCCAGCTTGGCATGCAGCCATGGTAGATGAATTAAAAGCTCTTCAAAGGCAAGGCACCTGGCCTTTAGTTTCCCTTCCTCCAAATAAACTAGCAATAGGATGCAAGTGGGTGTTACACCTTAAAATGATCTCAGAGGGAGTGGATTATTTTGAGACATTTAGTCCAGTTGCCAAGCAACCCAGTATTAGGGTTCTCTTAAGTCTTGCTCTACACTTTAATTGGACAATTAAGCAGCTTGACATATCGAATGCCTTTCTTCATGGTCTGTTAGAAGAAGTTTGTATGCATCAATCTCAAGATTTTATTGATGTAGCTCAACGCAAGCTTGTTTTTAAGTTTCACAAAGCTCTTTATGGCCTCAAGCAAGCCTCCACGGGCTTGGTTTTCTACCTTTTCTAGTTTCCTTCCCTCTCATGGATTTGTCTCTAGTCATTGCGACTCTTCTTTGTTTGTTAAGAAGATAGATTCAGCACTCACCATTCACATCATCTATGTAGATGATATCTCGCTAACAAGGTCTGATTCCACCTATATTGCCACTATCATTCAACAATTGCATGGGTCTTTTGTTATGAAAGAACTTGGACTTCTCAATTATTTTCTTGAGATTTCTGTTACCACTACTATAGGTTATTTTCTTAGTCAACATACAGCAAAACTCACTTTTAACGACATAAAATGCAAGCCGTGGATATGATTCTACGACGCGCGATGTAAAGTCATGTTATGACATGTCATGGAAAATCATTCACTTCAACAACATGCCATAGTACACCGTTAAAAACCTTTCAACAACAAATCTTGTATGTCATATGTGATTTTTCTAAAACTACTTTTGCACTTTAATTTAAGGAACAAACCACCACTCATTGCCAATTGTTAAATATTTAATACAACGACCTATTCTACCAGCCATAAATATGTGCAACAAATCATGGCGTTCATAGACAGTTGTTGAATATTTAATACAATGGCATTTGCTGCATGCCATAGAAAATGTATATATATATATTTTAATTCAGCAGGTGATATTTCACATGTTTTGTACAGTCTAATAAAACATTACAATCAAGCTGTACAAACATATATATAAGTATCAATCAACCACTAAAATATTATTTCCAAACATTGAAAAAAAAAAAAATCTATCCATAAGTTTTGAACATCCAAAAACTGTCATTACATTCCAAAACATCCAAAAACTATGTTTACAGACATTAAAAATTATCTTCAAGTTCAAAACCATCCAAACAGTTCTAAATCATCAAAAAAAAAAAAAAAAAAAAAAAAAACTGTCCAAAAGTTTCGAAACAATCTTTAATATGAGTTTAAGTTATAATACAATATATAAATAATGAAGCTAATATCACTACTGTTGCCTGAAGCACTTCATTCATAGATTTTCCTTTCTTCCTTGTATGTCCTTTAATCCAAACATCAACTCTAGATCTGGGATGGTTTGGTCATAAATTGAAGGATTCCTGGTTAAGTTGATAATCCATTACCCACTTGGTAACTAAAAAGAAATTACTTTAGCAATAGAAAACATGTCTTCGTTGACACGACCCTACAAAAGTTTTCCAGTGATATTGTTCTTTAAAAATTACGGGCTTGGTTTGGCAAGGGTTCCTTTTCTTTTTCTTTTCTTTTTCTTTTTTTCTTTTGACTTTGTGAAATTTTCTTAAAATTTTTGTTAGTTGTTTTTACTTTTCAGGTAACCTTGAAAAAAAGTTAAAAAATAAAAATAACGACAAAAAAAACAAGAAAATATTATGAGTGAATTTTGATGTGACCAACAGAACAAGAAGAGCCATATTTGGTTTATGCTGATTCTATTCTCCAACCTCTGAACCGCACTCACCCTAAACTTTACGTGAGTATTTAAGAATCGAAAATATTACAATTTACACTACAAAAAGGAAATTTGCCTTCACATATATTTCATCACCCTCTGCATTCAGAATGTCTTTCTACACCTCATTTTATTCACCATGCTTCGCCACTGTCATGAACAAACAGAGATTTACCTCAAAAAATAAATAAGTAAAAAAAATTACCTCATGCAATGAAACCTCTAATGGTAAACACATGCTAGAAAGGAGAGTAGAATAATTTAAGACCTTGAGCAGTCACAAGGCTCATCACTTCCTCTGCGGGAATGCAAGTGAGGGACAGCTTGATTCTTGTAATCTGTAGGGATTTGCAGGATTGTGGCAAAAGAAAATTTAACTTGTGTGAGCACTATACCAAGCCATGAATTTTACATAGAAAATTAATTACAAGACTAAGGAAGAATTACTTGTTTTCCCAACTTGGAATCAACAATTTCTACAACTAGATTTTGCACCTGCAATCCATTCACCATTATATTTTCCCTCAGATAGTAAATTTAAACATTAATTAAAAAAGTACGCCTAATTTAGTGCCCATTGGGACCTAACCTTCAACATAATTTGCACAAAGTGACTTCCCGCATAGAATTTTTAAAGCAATAGGGAATTTGTAAAACACAATAATAGAATTCTAATAAAATTAAGCAGAAAGGAATATCAATAGTTTATAGTATCATATACCCATCTTGAAACCATTCGACGCAGATGATCTATTTTCCTCTGTTGACAAATTATATAAATGATAAACTCCCCCCAAAAAAAATCTTACTATAGCACTTCATGCTATTCATGACCTTTTTTGAGCTTGGAAGCAAGCATAAGCAAGGTATTCCTCCAAGATGAAAATAATAGATCCAGAGGCAATATCATGAAAGATCAGTAGAAAACCCTGTCGTGGCAGCTACTTGATGAATATTTGGCTCTAATAGATTACTTCAACATACCTTTGACATTGGGAATTAAGTGTATTCAAGACAAATAAAGTGCTGGTGCGAGACATAACTACATTAGGTAGATAAGTTCTGGTTCTAACTTGGTAACACATAATAGTAAAGGCTAATTGAATGGATGGTGCAATTGGATAAATGTCACGCTTGATATTTGTAACCTATTTTATAATTGCCAACCAATTATTGTTACCCAATTTCCTAATATAAGTGTGAATAGATAAGGCTAAATATAACAATCTTATAAATCAAATACATATTTCCTAATAAATAGTCATAAAATTACATACATTAGATTTCAACAAAAAGGAAAGAGAATACATCAAAAGTGCCCTAAGGGCTTACATCTTTTAAGGCTAAGGCCTTGATTATAACAAAAACATAATCCTATCCTTGACAAGTAAGCTCAATAGCTGTAAACAAATATACATCAAAATGAGCTTGAATGCTCCATCTTGATCTCCACTTGCTTCTTAACGGGGTGGAGGTACATCATCATCACCTGAAATTTTTGAACATACAGCCCATAAAATGGGAGTGAGCTTTTACACCCGGTAAGAATAATTTTAACACAATATATAAATGTTCATTATCATTATGATAATGCAGTGCAATGCCATGCCATATGCTCAAGACTCTTTACTTCCTTTCAAAACCAATGCTCTATGTACAATTTTAACCCACGTTTGACTCTAACAGTTGGACCTTTATTACACATGCAAAATCCTTTTTCGTGACAAAAATCCACAGTACGTATTTAAAATACTCACACATTTACCGGTCACCAAGTACGGAAGGGCAATTGGGGCACTTATTGTATTTTAAAACAACACTTCCACATTTATCGGCCACCAAGCACGGAGGGACAATTGGACGCCCATTACTTTTCAAAACCTTTCCACATTTTCTAGCAACCAAGCATGGAGGTGCAATTAGACACCCAAAATGTTTCCAACAACCTTCCCACATTTACCGACCACCAAGAACAGAAGGGCAATTGGGCACCTCGAAACATATTCAACAATATCCCCCCACATTTCCGGCATCACGCACGGAAAGGCAATTGGGCACCTTAGCGAATATACACTACATTTTCAAATCCACGCAAATACCTCTTTAAAATATCTGACACATGTTCCAAGGCCATGAGGATGCAACGCAACGCAATGCATGGGTGTACAAATATAATAATTCACCTAAGGTTCAATTCAATTATATAAGTAATCAACAATTCAATACGTAATGAAACATTCATATTTCCATTACTCAAAATCTTCCTCATCATCAACGATAATTTTATACGAAATCCAGACTTTATCTAATTCCAACATTTCCAAGTTTCCACCCAACTCCACTTCCTTAAATAATCAATAACATCATCATAGATCAAAACTTGGCTTCGACAGAATCCATCAGAAACATATATTCCAACCAAAGGAAATATGTCAATGTGAATTGTAATTAAAAAAAAAAAAAAAAAGCCAACTGAAACTCATTACCACTAAAACATAATCAAATGCTCCCATTAAGTTAAAAAGTTAAGCATTCAAATGATATTCATAGATAAACTTCATGAAAATGTGAATGGCATATCTCTAGTAAGTAAAAACAACTGGTATATCATCAAGATTCACATCTCCCTGTTCCAAATATGGTTTCTTGAACCAATCATTATCTAAGATTTTTGAATTGTTATCTCTCCCTCCGATACCCAGCACTCCCTGGCCTGCTCTCCTCCCAGTGGTAATCCATACACCTCCCAACGGTATTTCGATACCCAACAAATAAATTAAGCAAATTTTTGAAGTAAAATTCAGTTACATACCGCTCTTAGAAATTCAAGATATCAAAAGGATTAACCTTCAAGTCACTTTACCAAGTTACTCATACTTATTCTATTAACATCAATAAATAATCAATTATACAAAATGGGCATTACAAACAATTACACAATTGATTGGCTGCATCCTATACAAAATAACAATGAGCAATGGAATCAAATGACCATTTGATTGGCCATCACCAATCAATTGGTTGACTGCTTGGATGAGCCATCCAAGAATACATATTCTAATTCAAGAGTGAGACATAAGGAAGCAAGCCGCTCCTATTCTAATTCATCGACTAAAACCCAAAACTCCATGATACAACAATAGTAATGACTTATAATGCATCAAAAACATAATGCCAGAAACAATCTTCCAGTATAGCAACACCTGAAATGTAGTACCAACATAATGTAATGACTCGGATTTTGATTCACATCAGATTGATGTAAAGTGGTGCCCGTCATCTTAAAATTTGTACGGTTGTTGGACTCTTGATATTGATGGGTTGGCAAGTGAACTTTAAATATTATAATTGAGGACCCTTGGGTGATGATTGGAACCTTGATTGAAGGCTTAACAAGGTATTTAGGTAAGATTAGATAAAAAACCCCAAGTTTGAGTTTGAGTTTGAGTTTTTGACCAGCCGTCACTCTTTTTCCCTTTTCTCCTTCCATACACTACTAGAAAAAACACTTTCAGCGACTAACATTTTGGTCGCGAAAAGTACCATATTTTGTCGCTAAAACCTTTTCGCGACCAAAATATGTTGGTCGCTAAAGCCTTGTGACAGATAGTTTTCTACGACCGAAAAACCCTTTGGTCGCTAAAAGTGACCATTAGTGACCAACTTTTTTGGTCGCAGAAAGTCCAATTCATATTAGCCAAAAGGGAACTTTCAGAAACGGAGGAACAATTCTTTGCTCTCTGTAAAGAAAGATGTCCCACCGATTACGTCACAAAATACCCCCAATTAAAAACATTTTCTAGGGATCATTACAAAAGAGAGGGGCCCCTATATACTAGCCCTTTTAATTCATTTCCTTTCTTAAATGAAGAAGTAAAAAAATGGGCCGCTAAAAGTCAGCACCTTGATCCAAAACAAATAATTCTTTTGTGCTGCCTGGGACTTGAACTCCCGACCAAGGAGTCACCATGCACCCAACCCACTCTGCCAATAACATGCTTCTTGTTTATATTTGGCAGAGAAAATATATAACCCATAAAAATTGGGTTATACATTATTTTATAATACTTTTAATGCCTATATAGAAAAATAGCATGTAATTACAGTAATATCCTTTTTTTAAAAAAATTTATCCCGCCATAACTTTTTGCGACTAACTTTTTTTTTTTTGGTCGTCAAAGGGTAATCTTCCGCGACCAAAAAAGCCTTTGGTCACTAATACGTATACTTTTTGCGACCAACTTTTTTTTTTGGTCGCCAAAGGGTATACTTTCTGCGTTCAAAAAAGCCTTTGGTCGCTAATAGGTATACTTTCTGCGACCACCTTTTTTTTTGGTCGCCAAAGGGTATACTTTCCGTGACCAACATTTTTTTGGTCGCCAAAAGGTATACTTTCCGCGACCAAAAAAGCTTTTGGTTGCCAAAGGGTATGCTTTTTGGGACCAACTTTTTTTTTGGTTGCCAAAAGGTTATTTTCTGAGACCAAAAAATTGTGGTCGCCAAAAGTTAGATTTTAGTCGCAGAAAGTGGACTATTTGTGACCAAAAAAAATAGGCGGTCGCTAAAAGTGTTTTTTCTTGTAGTGATACTTTGAATTTGAATGTGAGGTCAAAACCATTGGAAAGCTTGTTTCCGGGGCTTCAATTTGGACACAAGAACGACCTAAAATGAAGAGTTACACCTTTTTGAATTTTGAGTTTCTGTGCTAGAAGCATGCTCACTCGAGCGAGCTTTTCTTCGCTCGAGCAAATAGTGCGTTTTTCAAAAAACTTGAGAGCTTCTTTTCCATGCTCGAGCGACCAAGTCACTAACAGACATTATAAGGTGATACTTTGGCCCAAAAACTTGACTCTTTCATCCTCTCTTCCTCTCCCCTCCTCCATGTCCGAAAACCTAGCCCCCCAAAGCTTTGATTTCATCCATTCTTACCAACAATCCACCATGGATCTTGCATCAAGGTTGAAGAACAAGCAAGGATCAAGACTTTGACCGATTATTTTGGGGATTTCATTGAAGTTTGAAGATGGGTCTTCACCCTTAGCTTCCAATCTTAAGGTAGGGGTTCTAGTTCTTCTTCAATGCTTACATTTATAGATAGATTTGTGGTATTTTGATTATATAAATACAAAATCTCCATCTTTGAGCATATAGTGTTATATCATGGAATTTGGAGGTTTAGGGTTTGAAATGTTGGGGGTTCAATTGTTGGGTTAAGATGATGGATTATGAACCTTAGGTGTGTAATCAATGGGAAAATTGGAATAAAAAGTAATGGTTTAAGAAGTTTCAATTTTCTTGAAAATCTTGATTTTTCTTGAAAACCCTACGGTGATTCATGATGATAATTAATGATTTTTCCCAAATTGAAACTAGAATCATAAAATTGAGGTATTGAAATATATATGTATACAAGTTTAATTGAATTTTGGAAATGTTTGGAAATTATGTTAAAAATTAGCGAATGAACCTTGTTATGGGCATTGCAAATCATGCTATAATGTGAAAGGAAAATTGGGGGAATGATTTATTAATGATATGGATGACATGGGCCTTGGGATGAAATGTTGAAATAAAGGTTTAAGAGTTCACCTTGAATTATGTTGAATGGTGTTGATTTCGTTGAATAGTGTTGATTATGATGGATTGTGTTGATTATGTTGAGTTGTGTTGAATGATGTTGAATCAAATTGTGTTGGACTATGATGAATTGTGTTTGAATCATGTTGAATTGTGTTGAGTTGATTTGTGTTGGGTGTGTTGAGTTTGAGTGGAGTTGTGTTGGGTGTGTTGAATTTGGGTTGAGTTGTGTTGGGTGGTGTTGTGTTGGTACCTGCGCGGGGAGTTGAAAAATGACTTTTCGGTGCCCACGACCGTCCGTATAATAGCGGGTAAATGTGGGGGATGGTTTTAAAAATTGAAGAAAAAGGTTTTTGGGGGCCCACGTCCCGCCATATAGTAGCCGGCAAATGTGGGGGTGGTTTGAATTAAAGGTGCCCAATTGCCCTGTCTAAGCTTATCGCTGGACAAATGTGAGAAAATGTTTTTGGGTGTCCACACAGTCCTGCCGTATAGTAGCCGGCGAAAGTGGAAAAATGATTTTTTGCTGTCCACTCAGTCCTGCTGTATGGTAGCCGGCAAAAGTGGAAAAACGGATGGTTTTCGAAAATGTTTTGGGTGTCCACGTTCTGCCATATAGGAGTCGGCAAATGTGGGGGAATGGTTTTAAAAAATTGAAAAATGGTTTTTGGAGAAATATGGTTCTTGAAAGAAAATAGCTTTTGAGAAAATGGTTTTTGGGATCACTTCCTGCCGTATAGTAGCCGGTGAAAGGTGGAAAGTGTTATGAATTGAGTGCCCGCTATCCCACCGTAGTAAGTCGGCAAAAGGTGGATTGTGTTGAGTTATGTGTTGAAAAGTGTGTTGAGTTGATGATGCTATTTGTGACTTGTGTTGAATATGTGAAATTACATATTGATGTGGAAATTCGTTTAAGGAGGAAATATGCATAGGCATTATTTGTAAAGAATGGAAACCAAAAATGGATATGAGGATTATAGACTATGATGGTAAACGTTATGAAGTAGTTGTGTTAATAAAAGTAAATTGCGAGCGTTGTTCTGTAATTAAATAAAGGATTGAATTGAAAGGGGTTTATTAATATTGTGTTATCTTGAAATGAAACTTTGCGGGTGTAATTAACGGTGCGAATTGAGTATAGGAGAATTGTTGGTGAGTCAAAATGGAACCTGAACTTGAAGTTATGGGGATTTAAATTAAAAATAAAGGGTAAAAAAGAAGAATGAAAGGAAAGGAGGAGTATAAAAAAAATGGAAAATTAAATGAGAAATATCTTGGGAATTGGTTAATAACTTTTAAATGGTGTTGTTTCTCAAATATGTGTGTTTCACAAGGATCTATGATTTTCTAAAGTCAAAGGATGATTTTTAATGGTTGAAGGTTTTTCTTAAAAGTGTTTTAAATAGTCTTTTGAGAAAAAGGTACTTTGCTTATGATATTTTGAAATTATAAAACGTCACTCTACTATACGGTGTCACCCTGCATGCATGATCATTTCTATCTGTGTGTTAGTTATTGATTGGGAACTATGAGATTCCTACTGGGCATTAGTGCTCACCCCGTTGTTGTTTTATCTTTTTACAGGAAGAAAGTTTGGATTATTTGATTGAAGATTTATGGAGTTTTTGAATCCCTTTGTATAACTTCATAGTATATGTAAAGGAAATGGATTTTGTATTTGTATTTATTTATTTGTAGCACAGTAGGAGACTGGCATGTATTGTTGTCATTGTAATATTCATTGAGAGAGAGAGAACATGCATCATTGTATTTCTATTACTCAAGTGTAATAGATATTTGTGTATGTAAAAAAAAAAAAAAAGATGGACCTAATTTTAAGGCTTTGGTAATGTTTCCGAGTAATTAAAATTGGGGCGTGACACATAATGCAACAACTAAAATTAGCAAGGTCTGTGAACCTTGTTCACCATGACTATAATTTGTTCTCCATCAATTCAACCCCGACACATGGCATTAATACTTATCCAGTTGAATAAAGTTCATGCTAAATTCTATTACACACTTGATTACGCCAATTGAAATATAAAGGTGAGCCAAAAAATTAGAAAGTCAAATCAAATACCTCTGAAATTTCTGAAGTGGATTGGGTACTGATGGGATATAATCGGGGAGGTCCTGTCATCAAAATAAGACCTGAATATCTTAGGAACTTGATACGCAAGTAGAAATGAAAAATTATCTAAAAACTAATATTTGATTAGGAATCTAGAAAAACTTCATGAGGCTTTGCTTGACTTTCTAAGGTATGATGACGTAGTTTATAACAAAACAGAACCAACCAATTTGATGAATAATAAAAGTTGATGCCATGTCAATTGATCATATGGCAAATGACCTATTACTTAAAGAAAAATCCTGCACCATGTGGTTGTCTTTTATATCTGGGGTCAGCTATCAAAGTCCAAATGAGAGCCATTGTCATGAAAAATGAGCAAAGCAAACAACAATATATCCATGCATGCTCTGAAACAACACAATTTAATCAAGGAGCTTTTGTGACCTTGAATTGGTATTCATGCTGCTTTTACCTTAGTTGCCCACTTGCCTACGATGTAAGGAGAGTTGCCTTCCATATTATTATTGGAACTGTATCCATGCAAGCTCTGAAGAGAAAACTTCCTAAATTTCTGATTAACTCAATTACTAACTTTGCATGGCTTTTCAAGCAATCAATATTCTACTAATTTCTTTATCATTGTGTATCTATAGTCACATTTATACATGCATGCATGTGTGTATTTGTTTACATTCAAAATTCTCTAAGCAAGCTAGTCTCTCATCCCCATCGCCAAGTATCATATTTCATATATGCAGTCTGAATCTTGCCTAAATGAGACAAGTTAAGGCCTCACTTAATATACAAGTACAGGAGTAGATATGGGAATTGAAGAAACTAATAGCTAAATATACTGGTTCCATATACGAGTACAAAAGAGCTAAATGTAAAATACCATGATAATCCACCATTTGCCAATTGACATCTCAACATGTTCAGTCTCCAAACCCAATTCATTCAAGCCCAGAGTGGCAACAAAACATATCAAATGCATCTAATTAAATTCAAAGCTACTGAAAAAGTATTTATGTTAGATACCAACTTAAATTCTAGCATATTCTACAAGTAAATTAACCAATGATAATATAAATCAAGACATTTTTGTAGAACTATAATTGAATTCTTTACATCCCCAAGATGCAATTTAATTTATTATTCATGAGAAATGTAACAAGAAGAGAAACCAGGACCTTCATGGATTCACATTATCTCCCGTACAATGAAACTACAAGAGCTTGCTCGCTCTCTACTGTAATTGGAAGCTAAAACAATAGTATATAATGAACAACCAAAATTCTCAAACTAACACAAATTATATTAATATTTGATATCACACTAATTTAACCAATGATTTTTTTTAATTCAATAATTATCTTTAAAAATAACAATTACTATGTTCTTAATAGTTTATGTTTAATAATTAATACTTATTACATTTAAGACAAATTTTAATTAAACAACATTAACACTTAGATAATTAGTAAATTGTGATTAACAATTTTCATAAAAATCCGCTTAAAAGGCATAATATATACCTTAGTTAAGTAATGATACATGAATTCGAGATGATGCATGAATTCTAATGTCATGTATCCTATCATAATATTGGCAGCCGCAGGCACTGTAAAGACCCAAGATCACTTTTCTACAAGTCAGCAAAATTAGTTTACTAATCGATTGCACATCTAAAATTTTGCAAAAGCATCAATTAACTAATTGATTGGAAGAATTGGCCACTGCAATTGATTGTCCAATTGATCGGATGGCTTCACCACCACTAATCCATTCACCAATCGATTGGAAGGATTGTCCACCACCAATCAATTGTGCAATTGATTTTATGGATTGGCCAACACTAATCAATTGTTCAATAAAAATTGTAAACAATCATGCTATCATGCCTCCCAATGTTCTAAAACCAAGAAAAAAAATCTTATTACTATTTTCCTTTCTCCTTTATCTTAGATAACAAATTATTCATTAAACAAACAATAGCAACTAACGAAAAAAATAAATAAATAAGACTTAATTTTCTAAAGTATAATCAATTATATTCTGCTACCAACATTTCGCAACTACTGTTAGCCTTTTGCGTATGTATTGCACTCCATGGCACTCCTCCACCATAGGTCTTAGAATATCCATGCCCAGCAACTTTCATCAATTCTACTACCATTTCATAAATAACTTTCAGATATTAATCACTTTGTTTCAACATTTAAATATAACTCAGATTTGTAATATTTGTTTTGAGGACCTTAAACCACTATTTTAGCCACTATACATCAGTTGGGACTCATTTTCCAACTTTTACTCAACAACCAAACATTGAAAAGATAAAATCTAAATGTATAAATAGTTCATAATGGGACCCAGACTATCAAAAATTTACACATGCATAATTTTTAATTTTTTTTCACTGCAATTACAAAAAATAATAATAATAAATCTTTGAATTGGGATTACTCTTCCTCTTTGATTAAAGAGGAAAAAACAAATTGAACTCAAGAGCACAAGTCATTGAACTGCCTAAGACAATGAATTTTTATAGTTAAACATATTGTACTTATTGAATGAGTAGAAACACAAAAACAACTACTTCAAAGCCACAAATCCCAAGTGACAATCAAATCAATTAAAAAAGAAATGTCAATGATAATGTTTCCATGCCTCAATTTTTAATCTTTTCCAGATTTATTGCAAGAGATGGCCAGCAAGCAAAAATACTTCTTCGAAGCCAAAAATCCCAAGTGACAATCAAATCAGATACAATTAAAAAATAAATGTCAATGATAGTGTTTAATCTTCACCAGCTTCATAGCAAGAGATAGACAACAAACAAAAATGACAACTCCTATCAAAACTTTATCTCTTTCTACCATGGAATTTAACCTCTATTTCTACTTCAATCATGGCCAATAGATAAATCCCAGACATTAAATTCATATATCCTAAAAATGCTATTATTCAATACCTTTCACACAACAATTTCACAATCAATTGTGCAATCGATTAGGAGCAGATTTGTATCGTTTAGGCTTGGCTGATAATGGTTCACAATCAATTGTGCAATCAATTGCTCTGTACTCTTGCAATATGGATACATTTTGTGCCCAACCACTTATAGTATGAAGCTCATCTAGAAAACAAATATTCCTGAAATTTTCAAAACATTAGCCCATTCAATGTTAATATTCATTAACCCATTGCATTTCAAGAAAGAAAGTGATGAGCTAATAAACAATTGTAAGGGAGAGAGTTCCTAACCTAGGTGTTTGCTTGAGAAGGAAAATTAAAGAGAATTTGTAACGCCCTCAAAAATATACCCATTATATATATCATTGACATGCATTATTTAAAGATAACACTTTAATAATTCATTATAATATCCATCAGAGTCTTACTAAACAAAAGTATTACATGTAACATCAAAGTAAATGCCCTACCGGCTTACATCTTTCCAAGCCAACACTTGGACACAAAGTATGAGTTCTAACTCAAATATAAATAAAGCCCTAGGCTTGAGTGTTTACATGTACTAATGAGTATTAACCCATTTACAAGTTAAGCCCTTGGCTTGAATGTTTACACGTAATCTTATTTAAAATAAATAACTAAAGACAAATCTTCAAAATCCGCATCCTTCCAAACTAAGTCCTGGGAGGTTGCTTATCACCTGAACCTGAAAATGATGTTCCCATAAAGGGTGAGCCACAGCCCAGTAGAAATATACTAAACCACATATAAGCAATGAATAAAGCTATGGCATTCAACAGATGGTTAACCAAGATAGTCCATTACTTCATTTTACAGTCTCATGACACTATTGTCTACGACTCGTTTTACTTTCCAATCTTATCAACATGGCTCAGAACCTGGCCAAACTTACAACAGTGAATTACATATATCATATTCACATCCTTCCAATATCAACAAACAAATGAGACTCAAGCTCAAATCAAAACACTTCATACTTCCAAATTGATACACATTTTAGTGATGTATCAATAAAACACTTCTATATAAATAAGCACACATAAAAGTGATGCTAATGGAGTCCATCCCCTATCTCCTCCCAAACAAAAATGCATATACAATGTATTAAACACTCGTCATATACAACACACAATCAATACATGTATTTTCTGTATTAATTCAACAGTCTAAATCAATGACTTAACCAATGTGATTAGTTTCAGTTATTCCTAATCCACATGCAATGTCTACAACAATCACGACTATCCTCCACCGATAGCCCAAACCAGTTATTTCTAAACTGAAAATAACCATGCCGACAATTCAATAGACAAATGATTCAAATTATCCAACTATGCCATTTAATCGATGAATTCCTCAATTCCATGAATTTAACCATCCTTTTCCCAATTCCATGTATTAATTATACAAATTAATTTAATAATACAACTAGGGTTTTTTTCCAAAATTTACCAAAGTATCCCCAACATATTAAAATACCAAAACCTAGAACAAAACCTATACAATGGAGTAGGAAATCCCTACCTCAGAGAGAACAACCCAAATGGTGAAGACAGAGATGAGTGCCCAAATACCAAAATCCTCCAAATCGCCCAATGTCCAGATTAAATGAATGCCCTCGACTCCCTCTATCTTTTTAATAAAGCAACAAGGGTTGGAACACACTCTAAACAGATCAAACCTAAGAGAGAAGGTGAGTAGGGAGAGAGAAAAGTCGAACCTAGGGTTTGAAATCAAAAAGAATAAGAAAAAGACTTGATCAAATCCCGCTGTGTGTATTTAAACTGACAGGCTCGCTCGAGCGAAGACTTGGTCGCTCGAGCGACAGACACAAAGAACTACGCTCGAGCCAAGGAAGCCTTGCTCGAGCCAACAACCCAAAAGCTCGCTCGAGCGAAAGAAAACTCGATCGAGCGAAGAACTCAAACCCTCAGACCTGAACCCAGACTCACGCTCGAGCGAAGGAACTATTGCTCGAGCGAAGAACAAGCTAACTCGCTCGAGCCAAGAATGCAAAGCTACAGGTCCAACCCAGACGCAAACTCTTGCACGAGCTACCATACCCCGGCTCGAGCGAATAACCAAAACAACATCTCGCTCGAGCGACAAACTCCTCGCTCGAGCGAAGATCCAAAATTCTGGACAGCAACACTTGGTTTCTAAACCCAACCAACCTGAAACAAACCTGCCCAACACATCCTATAATTCCAAAAGAGAAAATAAAGGACCACACAACAACAATTATACGATGACAAAATCTACGGAACATTCCAGATACAATAATCAAATGGGAAAAGACCGGGGTCGCTATATTTTAGTCATTGTTCATGGTTGGTTTAGTATATTTCTACTGGACTGTGGCTCACCCTATATGGGAATATCATTTTCAGGTACAGGAAGTATGCCACCTCCAAGGACATAGCTGGGAGGCTAGTGGCGGGGATAGTTTTGTCGTTTTACTTTTGATGTATTACATGTAATTTCAAGCCAAGGGCTTAATGTGTAAACGAGTTAGAACTCTTTGTTGTAACCAAGTGTTAACTTGGAAAGCTGTAAGCCCGTAGGGCATTTTGTTATGAGGTGAACA
>NW_021025537.1:164398-189387 GCF_004153795.1 Camellia sinensis | reverse complement strand
GCAAACCAAAGGCAAGCCAGGGCATGCGAAGGATTTCCCGACAAGGTGGAACTCGAAGCATGCCATAGCATCCTTTATCATCAATGGCAGATGCTGAGCAGTCCACATTTCATGTAGTTTTGCATGCTAGTTTTAATTGCTTACTTAGCTTGGTTTGGTTAATTAATTAGAGTTGTGTAATAATTAGCTGTAATTTTATTATTACATTTTGGTTGTGTAATACATAGCTCAATTCAGATTAGCTTAGATAGCTAGTAGGTGTGTATATTTATTTCCGAACCCTGCCCTCTGAGAGGGCCAACTGTTGTAGTAAGTAGTGCGTGTGCGAAATCATGTCTTACACCCAGCGTCTTTCTCCTTTATTTACCAGCTTATGAATGGTTAGTTTTAGGTCATGTTCAATTACTATCATTTATGCCTCGCATTGATTTTGCATCCATTCATCTGTCTTTGCATGCACCAGTTCAGCGTATCATACTTAACTGGCATTGCATTTCAATTCCAAGCTCTGAATCTGTTATCTATAACATCTATCAGAGTGCCATTTTAGAATAGCCGAGTCTTCTTAGTGTGGCATTCTGCATGTGTTGCATTTAGGCATCTCCCAATCATAAGTTTTAAGGATTACATGCATGATTTCTAATTACTTCTTTCTTTGGTTCGGAGTACTTCGGTGAAGTGTTTATGCTTTAGCATCCTTGCATGTTGTGTGAGTGACTGCCATGATATGCATGCTCGCCATGAGGCTAAAGCTGATTATGTGATATACCCTGCCCTGAAGGCCTGTGGTGAAGTTGGAAATTACTTGAATTGGAACAATTCACCGATTACGAGTTTTAAGCCCCACTTAAGAGTGGCAAATTCAGCCACTATTTTTCTAAGTCACTTGAAGGGTGGCAATCCACGTCTATTATGCCTACTTGCAAAGTAGCACCATCAAACCATTTTCATAATAAAACAAACATTGAAATTTTTGTTCCCAACTCAGCGATCTGTCTATACTTGTAATGCTGTGTGCATCACATAGTAATCCTAGGCTTCATAAACCAGACACACAGAAATGCATATGGTTTTCAAAAACCCGATGAGAATGGTTTAGTGATGCCGATCTTTGTCAGTGCCGAGCGGGGTGTCTTGCTGCTTACCATCTCAAGTTCCGAGCCCGGGCAACTTTGGTGATGAACGAACACAGTGACTGTTAGGCACGAAGTTCAGAGGTTTCCCTAAATCTCTCCCGCCTTAATTTAGGTGGCGACTCTATATTCTGGCAAAACAGTCCATGTTTTGACACTTCTTTCTAAAAAAGAATCAATTTTTTCAAAAACGATTTACCAGATTTGGGCTCTTTTGGTGATTTATCGGCTAGCATTGCAGTTTGCGGGATTAATTCAGAACCGTGACATTTGAGTCTGAACTGTAGTAAGCCATAACCGGAATTCTCGAGGGGTCGGGAACTTCATACAATGACACGTTACGTTACGATTCTATGTAGGTGTCACGTTACGTTGTCAACGTTCGTTTTGATGTCCAATCTGATATGGTCCACGTTACGTTACGTTTATGTCGGTATCACCGTTACGTTTCGCAAACTTATTATCTTGATATTATCTATTAATTTTCTTCTTATATAGTTTCACCATTATTTATGATTTAACACTATTTGGGATAGGTGTCAAACAAACTTCACACAGGACTAATGGGAACTGAAGTTTTTTCGTAGGACCATAATGTAGCATAAGTCTACCCTAATAGGACTTATAAATAATTTTCCCCTAAATTAAACAAAAATCTATTTTTGTATTTTAATTAGGCATTTTTCACTTTAAAATTTAATTTTAATAAAATATTCACTTTTTTTGGTGGTCTACTGAGTAAGGATGATCGGGTGGTCGATGCTTTGGGGATTGCGATGGAAGAATTTGGGTGGTACTAGATGTACTATAAGCAATATCAAAATTTGTTAATTGTTACTAAGCCTGAATGCAAAAAAAATTTTGGGACCTTGTTTGGCTAATCCGTATAGCGCAAGGTCTGATACGGCTCTTTATTTTCAATTCAAAAAATAGATCTACATTGTTACTAAAATAATGAGAAGAAAAAGTGCAAAAGTGAAAAGCAATTCATATTCGTTTACGTTATAGAAATTTGTTTGAGGTTTTAACTACGTCAATAGCTTAAATATAATTTTAAAGCTCGTTTAATTGATTTCAAAAATTTGCACAAAGCTCCAGAGAGATGAAACTCCACCCCGGGAAACTGTGGGAAGGCTGCCGACCAGCTTATGGGCATGGGAGACCACCTGCCGACCACTTTTTGTGGGAGAAACCAAAAGGGGGGGCCGGCCTGCCAGAAAAGCTGGTCGGCCGACCAATTTCTACCTCTGGTTTCTGGTTTTCTACAGTAAGGAGCAAGAGAGAGGCATGGCAAGGTATTTTCAACATGTGTGTGCACGACCACTCTCCCCATCATTGTACAAGCTCAAGGGAGTGTAGGCCTCGATCCTCGGGCCACTAATCACGTATCTCGATGCATGATAGCCGAGGAACCGAATTGCACAACTTAATATAGAATGAATGCACATATGAACACATAAATGCCTAAACTCTATCACATGTAGTCAAGAGTGTCGGCGACCGGGAATCGAGGCACGTTTCATCACTTCGAGTATGAAACATCCCTCGTTTCCCGTGTTTGGGCTAACTCCTATCCCAAACACAATGCAACAAACATGGCATACACCAATGCAACTCTAAGTATGCAACCTAAATGCTATGCAACTAAGTGATGCAAATACAAACATGCAACTAGCATACACAATGCTATGAACTAACAATGGCATACTCAATGCACGTGGTACTTAGCATACACAATGCACCTAAGAACTAACATACACAATGAGATGAACAAGGCATGCACAATACAATGATCAATGATACGACAACATAGCATACTTAATGCTATGGACTACAATGGCATACTCGATGTAAAATGGACTTAAACCAAAATGGATGGGTCTCAGCCACACCCAAATCAGTGGCCAAATATGATGAAAACAAGGCTCCAAAACTCATGCAAACATGCCCAATGCAATGACCCCAAGTCTAAGGCATAAAACACAACTTTCCAAACGCATTGAAAAGGATGAAATATGGAGTGCAAGGGCACATGTGCCAACTCTGAAATGGAATACAAAATGACTCCAAATGATGTAAACAACTTACACAATACATGTTGAATGGCTCAAACACCGAAACTAGTGAAGTGTATTACACTATAGGCATGCAAGGCAATGCTCCAATGGCCAAACCAACTCCAAACAGACCCTATGCAGGCCCAAAACAGTGGCAAAATGGATTGGGATGATGACTTGAAAGGCATAAAAATGAAGCTCATGCAATGGCTCACAAATGGGGTATAATGATGCAACTCTCAAGCACATTGAAAGAGTAACAAACATGAGAACATGGCTAAGAAATAAGCTCTGAAATAACATTCCTCATAATTCCAAAACATGTAAAGACCTCAAGTTAAGCATGCAAGGGACTTCAAAACTCGAAGCTAGGCAAGGCTATTACACTACAAGCATGCATGGAAAGCATCATTCGACCAAGAGGCCTCAAAACAAAGCTAAGGCAGCCCAAAATATGAACAAAATAAGTTTGGATCATGGCCAAAATATGCTAGAATAGAGGGCCAAAACATCATGCATTTCAAGCTAGTAAACATGATTTACACTACAAGCATGTGAAGCATATGAGAGGCTACCAAACCAGCTAAAAACAGAATCATGGCATGCCAAATGATGGCCAAAAACCTACTGAGACATGACCAATACATGCAAGAATGAGGTGCTACTTTGATAAGCCATGAAAGGGATTATTCTACACATGCAAGAGGCAAACACAAGATGACCAAAACAGCCATAGATGAGTCTAGGCAGGTCCCAAAAGTCACCAAAAAGGGCCTGAACTAAGCCTTGGAAGTATGAAAGTATGTGCTCCTTTGAAAGGCCAAAAATGCCAACAAACAAGGCCAAAAGAGAGAGGGTCTCCCCTCTCTGATTTAGGCCCTCAAAACCACATGCCAACCACTGAAAATCTGCTAGATTTCAGTGGCTAAAAGGCCAAGAAAATATCAACACAAAGGTCTCATGGCATGGCACAAAATAAGGCTAAATAGAGCATGCAAGAGGGTAGATGACCCTCAACACAAAAAGAGCCTTAAACAAACATGAAAAACACATAAATATGAAGCTTTTTTCAGTTGACAACAAAGCTTAAATATACATGCAAGTATGGCTAAGAGAATGATCAAGATAGAGCTTAAAAAGAGGAAAAATGAGTTACCCTTGAAGCTCAGCAAAACCAGCAAGTTTTGGGACCAAAAAACAACTCTTCAACCTCTGAAAATATCCTCCAAGAACCTCAGATCAATGGTGGAAGTGTATGGCTATGAGGTGTGGTGCAATAGGTCAAGATCCATACACTTTTGAACCCAAAATGTAGAGATATAGAGAGAGATATATATTTTTGCCTTAGCAAAATTTCAGAACCTGGTTCAAGAAGGGGGAGGGCCTCTCTTATAGACAAACAAGGCCAAAGATTCTTCAAGAAGCTAAAAACAAGGCTCAAGATCCTCCATACACGTGTATGGAGGATACAGTTTGTGCCTTCCAGCTGGCACCCACTCAAACAGACAAAAGAGGAGGGAGCTGGCCGACCAGAAAAGGTGGTTGGCCGACCACTTTCCCTGGTCAGCCGACCAGGGTAGGTGGTCGCCCACACAAAAAAGTGGTCTGTGGCTCCATTGGGTGGTCTCCACTTTGAAAGCAAGCTAGTGGTGTGGTGGGAGACCAGCAAATATGGCCCAAAGACCAAGAAAACCAGCTTCCCGACAAGAAAACCGGCTGGTGGGGAGAAAGTGGTCTCCAAGGAGAAAATGTGGTCTCCCACCCTTGTACCACCTCCCTAAACAAGGAAAACAAGGTTCATGCCAAAAATGAATCAATACGAATGCAAAACAAGAGTTCGGGGGGCAAAGCGCGCGGCCGGGTGCCCCGAAAATTGGCTATTGAGCACCAAAAGTGGCGTACGGCCACAAAAGTGGTCTCCTGGACCACAGTGTCCCTCTAGACAGAGGAAACAAGGTGTGTTCCAAAAACCGTGCCAAACGGAGAATGTTAAGCGATCCCGAGCCGAGACGCGCGGCCGACGGCTCCGAAAATCAAAAACAAGTCTCCAAACGGGAACAGTGGCCTACGACCACTGAGAGATGGTCTACAAGACCTCTCCCTCCCTCCGAGAAGAGAAAACAAGACTTAGTCCGCAGACCGAGTCAAAGTACAAAAAGTCCCGAGGTCCGGGGGTGAGGCTCTCAGCCAAGAACTCCGAAACCTCGAAATGAGCACAATATGCGCAATCACCGAGCGCTCAATCGATGACATCTGAGTCTTAAGGTCGGTAAAAAATGGGGTGTCTACAGTCACGTTCCGTTTCGCAAACTTACTAGGTTTTTCATTTTTAAAATTGAATGTGAAAATGTTACTTGTTCGTGTATTTTGAAATTCAAATTCACATAGATATGATCTATAGTAACATTCAATTTCCTATATAGGAAATTGAATGTTACCATAGATTAAGTTTGTGAAACGTAACGTGACACTTATATAAATGTAACGTAACGTGACCATATCATATGGGACATTACATAAACGTAATGTGACATGACACATACATAAACGTAACGTAACGTGACACATACATAAACGTAACATAATGTGACACGTACATAAACGTAACGTGACACTTACATAAACGTAACGTAACGTGTCACGTTACATTTCGCAAATAGGATCTTGTGAAATACATTCTTATCTAAATAGGACTTAAGACTCTATAAGAAATTACACAGGACTTAACATAGCATAAGTGTCCAAAATAAGACTTATAAATAAGTCTCCCTATAATTTAACTCAAAATTTATTGAGTCTAATGTGAATGTTTGAATAATGTCCTATGATATATAAATCTACTTTTTAAACCTATTTTATGCACCCAATAATAGGTAAGTAATATGATTAATTAAGTCTAAATTTTAATCTTGAATAATAATGGCCTATTTTGGAAAGTAGTTAAAAAAATAATAATTTGACTTTTTTTTTTAAAAAAAAAATTATGATAAAAACGTGCAAAAATAATGAGGTGATGTGACCTCAAAAAATCAAAAATTGAAAATATTAATTTTTAACCAACTTGTCAAAATATATAGGCCAATATTGATCTAAAAATATTCAACGGAAACAAGTTTATTCCCTAGATATAGCCTTTTGAAAATACTATTAACACAAATAAATCATAAGATAGGATACACACTCATATTTGTGAGCTCTAGATGCTTTTAGATTTTTAATCTTTTTGTCTAATTTTTATTGTTTTAGGAAGATAATAGAAATGAAAAATTACGTAATATATCGATAACACTAAAAGTCAAATACTATGCCTATCAAGGAACGTAACACCTTATTCAATAGGCCAAGTTTAGTGTCCGTATTACAGTCATGTTGAATTTTGACTCGATAAATTTTAAGTGTAGATAATTCAATCACAAAAATGAGTTCATTTTTTATGAGAGAATTGTATCAATTTTATGATATAATTTTGTAAAGATTTTGTAAATGTAGATTTTTAGGACACAAGTTAAGAAATTTAAAATAATTACACTTTTTTTATTATTTTTATTTTTATAAGCCTCTTATGGTGGTGCTGTTTTTGAACTATTTATTTGAGTTATTCGTATTTTTTTATTTTGAGAGTTTATGTCCAATTATTTGATGTAATTTTTATTTATGACTTATTAAATACAAATAAATTAAATAACTTTAAAAAAACTAATTATTTTAAAATTAACAATACGTCTAAATGCACAGAAAACCAAATATATATGTTTCACAAAAAGTGAAACTTACAAGATGTGAGACCTACCATTTGTGAGACATTTGTGTCTCATTTTGGTGTATAGTATGTTGGAACAATCTTCTGTGTACAATAAATAAATTGAAACAAAATCAAATAAATAAAATAAATAACTTACAAAATTTATTTTATCGAACCGAATGAAAAATAAAAGATCAAGTCGAGTGTGTGACACTCTGTCCTTAAGAGAGATTCGCCCCGCTACGGTGTTTACGGTTATGTGGCATTTATCTCGCAAGATATAATGATCTTCACAAATTTGTCGTAGCACTCCAAACAAATTTGTCCGGCGAACTAGACCTTATGTTCTAAACTCTCTGAATTTTTTCCTAAAATAATATAAAGAATAAATGCAAACAGAGATAAAGATGTGGACAACAAAACTATATTTTTCAGACTGTTTTTCAACACCCAAAACTGCTGGAAAATGCTGGAATTTATAGGCAAACAACCAGTCCCGAACGAGTATGAAACACAAATTGAACAGGTGGTTTTTTGAATGAACGGTGCTATTTCGAATAAGGACAGATAACTGAATCTGTCCAGAAACTGTCTGGACAGTTTTGAGATAGATAATTGCTGAACATATCTATTGGAACTGCTGGACAGATTTAAATCCGTCTGGGCAGTTATATAATTGCTAACCAGATTTGTCTAGGCAGATTCAATCTCTCCGAGTGCAACAGATATAAGACCTATTTGGACTATATGATCTGTCCGAAAAGTGCACTGTGCAGTTTCAATCTGTGTAACTGTAGCATTTATGAGCAGTTAACCTGTTGAAATTTTCGGACTGAAGGAGACCAAAATGGATAGAAAATTAATTCAATTTTTGGCACAAAATTTGAATTTAAAAATTCTAATAAATTTTGTCAAAAAAATTAATATAAAAATCGACCCGACCCACAACCCGCGCCCGGCACAGCTCGGCTCGGCCAGACGGACAGCGACAATAGCGCGCGCGCGTGTGTGGTGGTTTGGGCTAAGGTTCACTTTATCCATAACTCCTCCCTTCTACAAACTTGGGGTGCCCCTTGGGGCCCAACCCAAGGTTGTACACCTAGAACTTATATACACACATAAGTTTTGTTCAAGTTTCAATATGGGACAATCCTCATAAGGAAACCCACATTAAAACTTAAATGTCTAATTCCACGAACCGGAAAATGACGTCAAGTTCCCATTCACTCATAAATGGTTTTGACGAACCGTCTTCACCGTATGACTTGCCATGCGGCAAGGAACACATTACCTTTTCGGACTCACCCCAAAAGACGTCTGGGGCCCACTCAATTTTGGACTCAAAGATGGCATAAAATAAGCATATATAAAACCTATTTTCTAACAATCCCCCACATGAATGGAATTTGACGGAGAGAAAATGCAACAACATGATCTAATTACAGAGAATATAGAAATTAGAAATATTCTGCAAAGAATAGGTAGCTTTGGGCTTTGAACCTTCCCTTGTGAGACACTATCAGATTTATTAGCTAACTAGTAAACATGATGTCTTGAACTGTTCAACCGTTTGTGTAAACCAAGACAATAGAACTCACACAATATATCCCCAGACACAGTTTAGTTCTTACTATTGTGTTCATTTTGGCCCCGAACAACTTGGTTCTTCATGAGTGCTCTAGAAAATTGTAGCCCTTCACAAATCTTATAGAACTGGCCTAGTTCACACTCAGTTGTGGTAACTCTTATTTCATAGGCTTAAGTCCCATTCCCCTCGATGAATTTTCAACTAACTCTCTTGCTAACCCTTTTTAGTGGATCCGCTATGTTGTCTTTAGACTTAACATATTCTATGGAAATAATTCCATTAGAGAGTAGTTGTCGTACGGTGTTATGTCGACGACGAATGTGTCGTGACTTACCGTTATACATATGACTCTGTGCTCTACCTATAGCTGATTGACTATCACAATGTATGCATATAGCAGGCACCGGTTTTGGCCATATTGGAATATCTTCAAGGAAGTGGCGAAGCCATTCTGCCTCTTCCCCTACTTTGTCTAAAGTTATGAATTATGATTCCATAGTAGACCTAGCAATGCAAGTCTATTTGGAAGATTTCCAAGATATAGCCGCCCCACCAAGAGTAAAGACATACCCACTGGTGGATTTTGAGTCTCTAGTAGCCAATATCCAATTTGCATCACAATATCCTTCAAGTACTGCTGGATATAGGGGTGTGCATAATACCGCCGAAACCGCCGAACCGCCAAAACCGCACCGAACCGCACCACCAAGGCAAATTTGTTATTATTTGCCAATCGAACCGCCGGTTTTTGATAAGAAAAATGGCAAATTCTAGTGACACATTTATCAATCCGTCGGTTTCTATTTTGCTTCCAAACCGCACCGACCCGCACCGCTATTAAATCATGTTTTATAAGATTCTAAAAATTCTTTTTTACTTAAGTTTACTTGTTGTTCTATACCTTAGAATATAGTATTACAGTACTGCTCGAGGGGAATTCAAGTTGTCAGTAATCCAAAATAAAGTTGGATTCCAATTCACTTTTCAATCTTTTTTTTTTCTGGCCACGTTGCTACACTTGCTGCATCAGAAGAAAGCTTTGCAAGATGCTTAACATCACGGTATCTCTCGTCTTTTTTTTACTCTTTGATTTAAGTTTTGTAATTTGAATTATATTTTTTATAAACCGCCAATCCGCCCGAACCGCCAAGGCAAATCCAACATTATTTGCCAATTGAACCGCCGGTTTTTGATAAGGAAAATGGCAAATTCTAGTGACACTTTTATCAATCCGCCACCCGCCATATGGTTTCTATTTTCCCCTCAAACCGCACCGACCCGCACCGTGCACACCCCTAGCTGGATATCTAGTATGATTCAGTCTAATGTTATAAGTAAATCGGAGATAACTTAGAACCCTTATAATTGCTTTCCAGTGTTCTACTCTTGGATTACTCGTATATCTACTTAATTTACATACTGCATACGCTATATCCGGGCGAGTGCAGTTTATCAAGTACATTAAGCTTCCAATAATTTGGGAATACTCTAATTGAGAAATACTTTCCTGTACATTCTTAGAAAGAAATAAATTAACATCCACAGGTGTTTTAGCAAGATGATCATCATCTTTGCTAAATTTGTCAAGTATTTTCTCAATGTAATGAGATTGTGACAAAGCATATCCTTCTGATGTTTTGGTAATTTTCATACCAAGAATTACATCGGCAATGCCCATGTCTTTCATGTCAAAATGTTTATTCAACATTTTCTTGGTAGTTTTGATCATATCATTATTACTACCTATGATGAGCATATCATCTACATAAAGACATACAATGACATAACCTTTATCTGTTTTTTAATATAAACACATTTGTCACACTCATTAATTTTGAATCCATTTGACATTATTACCTTGTCAAATTTCTCATGCCATTACTTTGGCGCTTGTTTTAAACCATATAATGATTTAACCAATTTACACACTTTCTTTTCTTTTCCTGGAACAGAAAAACCTTCTGGTTGTTCCATGTAAATTTCTTCATCTAACTCACCATTTAAGAAAGCGGTTTTCACATCTATATGATGAATTTCTAGATTGTACAAAGACGCAATAGCAATTAGCATTCTAATAGATCTTATTCTAGTAACCGGTGAGTATATATAGACACCCCATTTTTGACCGACCTTAAGACTCATACGTCACCGATTGAGCGCTCGGTGATGGTGCATATTGTACTCGTTCAGAAGTTTCAGAGTCTCGGCTGCGAGCCTTGCCTCCGGACTTCCGGGCTCTTTTGTGTCTTGCCTCGGTTTGCGAACCAGGCTCGATTTTCTCTGTTTCTCTTCCTGAAGGGAGGGAGAGGTCTCATAGATCATCTCTCAGTGGCCGTAGGCTACATTTTGTGGTCATAAGCCATTTTGCTCGTTTGGAGTCCGGTTTCAGATTTTTCAGAGCCGACGGTCGTGTGCCTCGGTTCGGGACCGCTTAACCACCTCTGTTTGCTCCAGTTTTTGGCACACACCTTATTTCCTCCCTTTTGAGGGACACTGTGGTCCGAGAGACCAACTTCGTGGTCGGACACCACTTCCGGTGCCTAACAGCCCACTTTCGGGGCCCCAAACTGCGTGTTTTGGCTCCCGAACCTTCATTCTGCATTTTTAGGCTCCGACCCGAACTTGAGATAGTCATATTTTGAGATCCTTTTCATGTTTGATTAAGGACATTTTTCTGTTTGAGATCTCCTCCTATCACTTGCTTCTTTAACGCTCTTTTAGGCCTATTTTTGCACGGTATTTTAGGCTTACTTGTGAGCTGTTTTGGACTTGGTCATAAACTACAAAGTGTCTTTTTTTGAGCCCCTCTTCAACTTTGTTAAAGGTCTCTTGGCCATTTGGGTCTAGCAGCTACCACTTGCCTTTATATCCCACTTTTTGGCCTTTTTGGGGGGAAACTTGAATTGTTTTCCCCCCCATTCCCCCCCCCCCTTTTTCCCCCCCTTTTGCCTATATAACAGCAGCTCCAGCTCTGGTTTAAGGGTTACAAAAATTCCCTCAAGCCTCTTGCATTACATCTCTCTCCCTCTATACTCCAAACACCAAAACCCTTCAAACCCTACACCATTTTGCACTACACCTCATAGCCCCACCCTTCCATCCTCCATTCCAGCAGCTGAAGGTTGTTCTTCAAGGCCTAGGAGTGCTGCATCTCAAGCCAAAAGGGTGCCAAAGACTAGTCTTCAAGGGTAAGCTCTATTTCCCTCTTTTTGGTCCATATTTTACATCCTTTCTAAGCCATACTTGCTTGCTGTTTTGGGATCCTACCCTAACTGGAACCAGTCTTATTTTGAGCTCCTTTTCACTTTTGTTTAAGGGCCTCTCACTGTTTGAGGCCTCCTTGTTGCACTTGCTTCATTGTCTCTCTTGTATGCCATTTTCTTGTGTAGTATTTTTGGCCCATGTATAAATTGTTTTGAGGCATGCCATAAACTGTAAAGAGGCTTATTTTGAGCCCTTCTTCAACATTGTTGAAGGGCTTATTGCTGTTTGAGGCTTCTATTTATCACTTTCCTTTATATCTCTCCTTTGGCCATATTTTTGCATGATTTATTAGCCTCTTGTGCTTCTGTTTTTGGACTCTGGTCCGAACTTAAAACAGCCTTATTTTGACACCCTCTTAATGTTTCATTAAGGGTCTTTTTCTGTTTGAGGCATCCTTTATATACTTTGTGTTATATCTCTCTTTTTGGCCTTATTTTGCATAGCATTTTGAGCATTCTTGCATACTGTTTTGGGTCCGGACATCAACTGTAAAGTACAATATTTTGGGCCCCTCTTCAACATTGTTGAAGGGCCCCTTTGTGTTTAAGGCAAGCAACAACCACTTGCTTTTTTGTCCCTCTTTTGGCCCATTTCTTGCATGAGAGCTTAGCCATACCTGTGTTAGTTTTTGTGGTTTGTTGTAAACTGTAAAAGGCCATGTTTTGGGCCCCTATTCAACATTGTTGAAGGACCCCCAGCTGTTTGGGGCCTGAAGCTGTGACTTTCTTCATTACCTCACATTTAGGGCCATTTTTGCATGCTAGTTTTGCCCTATTTGTGTTTGCTGTTTGGCCCTGCTTAAAACTGGAAACATGCTTGTTTTGGGACTGGCTTGAACCTGTCTTTACATTTCATGTCCAAATAATGCATGCTTGATGTAGCTACAAGTCATTTCATGTGCTTAATCTTGCATTTCGGGACCATTTCATGCATCGGGTGCTATATCGTCATGATTCGGGGCTGTTTCGGGTCATATTTTAGCGCTGAAATTTTCATGCTAGCATATCATATTTCATGCCTTGCCATGTCTTGTTAGAGTGGCACTTGGTGCCTTAGGGTCGGTCCTCGATTTGCGTGCATGCGTGTACGCATCTCGAGTGTCTCATTTTCATCTCCTGGCCTCCTATGCGAGTGTGGCTAAGGTCCACTTCTGTTGGTGTAAGTCCATTGTGCATTGTGTATGTCATTTCATTTCATAGCATTGCGTATGCTAGCAACTACACCCCCTATCCAGACTTACCATGTATTTACCCCATACACATTACCGTTGTTCTCATTACAAGCCTTTTTCATTCATGAATTAAATATCTTCAATCCAAGTTTACAATGCATAATAATAAGTTAAATTAGATGAGTATGCAATGTCATGATTTCTCCATGCCTCACAACATTCCTCTATTTGTCAAATATTTCTACAACAATATCAACCTCCAAATTTCTCATTCATTCTCTTCAATGTTCTTTCACAAGATAGCTTATATGTCATTAACTCAAAGTAACAACACTTTCTCATCATGCACAATTTCTAACAAGTTAGTCTCTTCAAGACTACATGCGATGCGTTCACACATTAACTACAATGTTTACAATTTTCACTATCCAAGATGCACAGCCATTTGTTATTTCATAATAATACACTTTCAAATGTTTAACAATAATGTTTAAATAACGTCTCATTTCTCATGTATCAAGTGATTTTTCGTTCTTGCTAAACATATGAGGAAAGTTCACCCTCTTAATACAAAACACAAGATACTCTTAAACATGTTAATATTTATCAAAAATCCCAAAAAATTTTCTAGGGTTTTATGTCAAAAACCAAAACATTCTCCCATCTTTTGAAAAGATTTTTCTCTCAAGACCTCACCCTTCTATTATGTGAGTTAAAATTCTCAAGAAGATAGTTTAGGAAGAGAGGGAGAGATCAAACCCACTTTTAAAACCCAAGCATTTATGAGACAAGACCAAACTTTCAATATCATTAATGGAACCTTTAAATCAATCAAATCTAACATAAATATATATAAAACTCAAGGAAATTTCCCTACCTCAAGGTTTGATGAAGAAGGAGAAGTGAAACCCTAGAAAATCAATGTGCCCTAAACTCAATCTCCACCGTACAAGATGAGATTCTTGTGTTGCTCTCCAAGGTTTTGTAGAAGACGATGGATGAAAGCTCCATGGATTTTAAGAGATCAAGGATTTTGGGTGTTTTGGTGAAGGTTTTTAGAGAGAAGATGGAGCAAAATGATGTTTTAGATTGAGAGAGAGGAGCCCCAAATGAGATGCAACTCAACCAAAATGACAAAAAAATACAGAGATTCAGACCCAGGCCGACCGCACGTGCGACACTTGCCCCCGCAGAGGGTGCCTCCCGCACGTGCGACAATGAGCCCCGCACGTGCGGCTCCCTCCGCACCTGCAATTTAAGCAGAATGCAACGCCCAAGCCTCTCCTGCATTCCACATGTGTGGCCTGTGGCCCCAGCACGTGCGGCAAAGCCAAACAGCCCAGAAACTTTTGGTTCAACCCCCAGCACTCCGAACTCACCTGCGCACTCCCCGAAACAGGTGAAATTCAACACTGGACAAAACAAGAGTAAGAACTTTATTTAGAAAACTATTTCCGGACCTTTCGAGTCCAACAAAAAATAAAAGAAAGATGAAGCGAATGAAGAAAGAAGGAGAAGAAAAGGAAGAAAAGAAAGGCTTGATTGTCACATACTGCCTCTTACACTAAGACCACCAATGGTAATGAAGATTAGTCATAATTTACATGAGTTTTATTGTACACAGTCAATTACAATTGGATTGGAATTGATTGGACAACAAGTATCGCCTCTTATACAAAGATCACCAATTATTGTTATCATTGGCGCTACTCCCTACCACTATTCAACTCCACTACTATCACTACTATACCACCACCAATTTCACTCCCTACACTACCACCGCTACTGCTACCACCTTACCACCACATCCACCTTCACCTCCAAAATTATAAAATTTTAAAATTTTTAAATGAATCAAATATATATTTGATAACAAAATACTAAAGTGCAATGGTTAGTCTTATGGGAGAGTAGTTTAGTCATCATCTGGTTTTCGAATAATTAGAAGACTTGAGTTAATAATTTTTTTAATTATTTTTGTTATACTAGTAAAAACATATAATTAAGGGAGTCCCAACAAAATTTTCATTAAATTAATCAATATAACTATAAAAGTAAAGTAAGTAAATATAATCATAACTTAGTTTATTGATAATTCGACTTTGTCCAGACTTCTATATATTAAATTCAGGCCAAATTCAAGTATTTTTACATATTAAATTATTAAGAAAATTCAAAATTTAGTAAATAATAATTTATTTATTTTTTAAATACTAACGAACAAATATTATAATTGGCCGCATCGTATATAAAATAAGAATGGGGATTGAAATCGAATGACCACCTGATTGGCTACCATCAATCGATTTGCCAATTAATTGGATGGCTTGGCCGAAACCAATCGATTTCACAATTGATTGCACATTTACAATTTTACAAAAGTATTGATTGGTAAATCAATTGAAAGAATTGGTCACTCTAATCAATATGTCAACTGATTGGATCGTTTGGCCACAACCAATCAATTAACCAATTGATTATACAATTCATTGGATAAATTGACCAATAACTTACTCGAATTTGTGTTAACTTACATGTTTTTTTTAGATCACTTATGTGAGTTCTTCAAAACTTACGGGATTTTGTATTATTCAAAAATTTTATGAGACAACTTACAAAAAATTTGGGTTTAACTTGCGCATTTTTGTGAGTGCACTTACATGAGTTCGTGAAAACTTACGCGTTTTTTTTATTGTTTAAACTTTAATTATATAACTTACTTGAATTTGTGTTAGCTTACACAGCCTTTTGAAATCAGTTACGTGAGTTCTTGAAAACTTACCGGATTTTATATTCTGCAAAAAAAAAAATTGAGACAACTTACGAAAAATTTGTCTTTAACTTCCGTATTTTTATGAGGGCACTTATGTGAGTTTGTAAAAACTTATGCATTTTTGTGTTTTTTAAATCTTTAATGAGATAACTTACTTGAATTTGTGTTAAGTTACGCGCTTTTGTGAAATTATTTACGTAAATTCATGAAAACTTACGGGATTTTACGTTCTTCAAAAATTTTATGAGTCAACTTAAGAGAAATTTGTGTATGGATTTTTATAAGAGCACTTACGTGAGTTTGTGAAAACTTACGCGTTTTTTGTGTTGTTCAAACTTTGATGAGATAACTTACTCGAATTTGTGTTAAACTATGCGGTTTTTTGAGATAACTTACGTGAGTTCTTGAAAACTTACGGGATTTTGTGTTCTTCAAAAAAGAATTCTAGACAACATACGGAAAATTTGTGTTTAACTTACCGATTTTTGTGAGAGCACTTATGTAACGCCCCGAATAATCCAACATAATTTAAATACATTGACCAACATCTACTAAAATAATAATGGCGGTTCTCCAACGTTTACATTATTAATCAACAAGGTCTGTACAAAAGTTCTACATGCGAATTATACATTCAATGATACAAAAATACATGAATCTATAACATGTAGGACATCATATACCAAAATAATAAAATGCCCTCATGGGCTTTATAGCGATCCCGGTTTCTTTACTTGTTATATCCGGACTTAGGTTCCGTAGAGCTGGTTGTTGAGGGTATGTTGGTTGCACCCTTTAATCCTTATATTGAGTTTTGGGTTGTGTTGGGAAGATTTGGAGCAGGTTGGTTGAGCTTAGGAACCAAGTTTAGTTGCCCAGTTTTTGGCTTGTCCGCTCGAGCGGAGGTTTGGGCGCTCGAGCGGGGAATACACCTATCCAGTATGTCCTGTGTAGAGTTGGACGCTCGAGCGGGGAATTGGGAGCTCGAGCGAGGACCTGTCTGCAAAAAAACTTCTGGGAGTGTGCATCCGACGCTCGAGCGGGAGTTTGGACGCTCGAGCGGGGAATTTCATTTACATGCTCTTTTGAAAATCACCATGTTTCAACAATAATTTGAAATCTCAACAATTTCAAAACTTCCAATTTTATTCAATAGGAGCGGTAAATACGACTTAGGTAATCCCTAAGTTGGTGTTTATAAGTAGGCTCAACTAGCACTACAAAGAACCCCATTTTACCGGTTTCTAACCGGAAGGGAAGTGGTACCTCCTCCGCGTGTGTTTTCAGTTTTTCACTCCGGACACTCAGGCCAACTTATCAATTTCATCTACACCTCCTAACCGGACTTACCAACATATTTACCCCATAAACATTTCCATAGTTTCCATTTCAATATACACTTATTTCAATGCAAACATTTCCAAACTCAATTCAAAATGCAAAATAATTGATGATATGAGTGTGTAATGCAACAATTATTAATGCCTCGTAACATTATTCATTCTCAAGTATCTCAACAATAATACTACAACAACCACATTTCTCATTTTTCCTTCTTCAATGTTATTTGTCGCAAAGTAGCTACGTGCTCAGTTTACATTACTAACAAGTGGCAACATTTCCCCCACCTTGCACAATTCTCAACTTTCATCTTTCAAGTAACTCAAGAATTTTATCATCTCATAACTACACATGTTCATGCATCTAACAAAATTTTAAATCAAATTTCCAATCTTCATACACCAAGAAAAGTTGTCACAAGAAAATTTATTAATCCCCACATTGTTTCTAAAACCCCAAATTTCAAGGTTTTTCACCAAAAATCTCAACATTTCTTCATCCCTTTACAAAACCCTTTTAAATACCTAAATCTCCACCCATGTAGTTCAACATTTCAAGAAAAGTCTTTAAAAAGCACAAAAGATGAACTTCTTCTACAACACCCTCAATTTTCTTGAGCCCAAAACCCATTTTCAAAAATCGACAAAGAAGAGTTCTCAAAATCAATCAAAAGCTTGAAAAACATATATGTAACTCTAAGTGATTCCCTACCTCAAGGTTTGAAGAAGAAAAGGAGATGAAACCCTAGAATTGATGGTGTTGGAAAGAGATCTCCATCGCACACAATGTAGCTCTTGAGGAGTTCTTTATCTTTGATGAAGGAGCTATGGGTGAATTTCAAATGAATGGGAGAAGATCAAGGGTTTTGATCTTGTTTTGAGGTACAAATATAGAGAGAAAGGAGAGCAATATGTTTTTAGAGAGAGATATATATGAAAAGTGATACACACAGCCAAAAAGAGAAGGAAAGAAAAAAAAAAAAAAAAGAGCCTCTCGGACTCAGGCCCGTCCGCATGTGCGGCACTTGCCCTCGCACGTGCGGCTCTGATCCCCGCACGTGCGGATCCTTCCACACCTCCCCATCCGCACCTGCATATAAATTAATGTGCAACCTTTCAAAGCTTGCCCTTTCCCGCACGCGGCGTCTTATCCTCCGCACGTGCGGCCTCACCCCGCACGTACTACCCAAGGCTCCGCACGTGCGGCCCTGGCCCAGCAACCCAGAATTTTCTGTTTCACTTCCAGGCACTCCAAACTTGGCCGTGCACCCTCTGAAACAAGAGAAATTCAACACCGAACAAAAACAAGAATGAGAATTTTATTTGAGGAAAAACTTCCAAATATCACAAACCAAAAGAAGACAAAAGTGAAGTGACGTAAAACGGAACTGGTCATCACAACACTTATGTGTGTTTTTCAAGCTTTGATGAGATCACTTATTCGAATTTGTTTTAAGTTAAAGGGTTTTTTTAGATCACTAACGTAAGTTCTTGAAAACTTACTAGATTTTGAGTTCTTCAAAAAGATTTTGAGACAACTTATGGGAAATTTCTGTTTAACTTATATTTTTTTTGTGAGAGTACTTACATGAACTCGTGAAAACTTACACATTTTTGTGCTGTTCAAACTTTGATAAAATAACTTATTTGAATTTGTGTTAACTGACGCGATTTTTTTAAATTAGTTACTGGAGTTCTTCAAAACTTACAGGATTTTGTGTTCTTCAAAATTGTTTTGAAACAACTTACGAAAATTTTGTGTTTAACTTATGGATTTTTGTGAGTACACTTACGTGAGTTCATAAAAACTTACGCAAGTTCGTGCACTTTTTTGTGTTGTTCAAACTTTGACGAGATCACTTACTTAAATTAGTGTTAATTTACGCGATTTTTTAAGATAACTTACGTGAGTTTTTGAAAATTTATGGGATTTTGTATTCTTCAAAGTTTTTTTTGAGACAACTTATGAAAAATTTGTGTTTAACTTATGAGTATTTGTGAGAGCACTTACGTGAGTTTGTGAGAGTTACGCGTTTTTGTGTCGTTCAAATTTTAATAAGATAACTTATTTGAATTTGTATTAGCTTACGCGATTTTTTGAAATCACTTACGTGAGTTCTTGAAAACTTACGGGATTTTGTGTTTTTCAAATTTTTTTTGAGCCAACTTAAGGGAAATTTGTGTTTACCTTATGGATTTTTATGAGAGATCTTACGTGAGCTTGTGAAAGTTATGCATTTTTGTGTTGTTCAAATTTTGATAAGATAACTTATTTGAATTTGTATTAACTTATGCGATTTTTTGAAATCACTTACGTGTGTTCTTGAAAACTTACGGGATTTTGTGTTTTTCATTTTTTTTTTGAGCCAACTTAAGGGAAATTTGTGTTTAACTTACGGATTTTTGTGAGAACACTTACGTAAGTTCGTGAAAACTTATGTGTTTTTGTGTTGTTCAAACTTTGATGAGATTACTTACTCGAATTTGTGTTAATTTACGCAATATTTTGAGATAACTTACGCGAGTTCTTGAAAACTTACTTGATTTTGTGTTTTCAAAATTTTCATGAGATGACTTACTGAAAATTTGTGTTAACTTACGCATTTTTGTGAGATAACTTATGTGAGTTTGTGAAAACTTATGTGATTTTCTGTTGTTCAAAATTTTATGAGATGATTTACTCAAATTTGTGTTACTTACGTATTTTTATGAAGTCATTTACGTAATTTCATGAAAAATTAATTGATTTTGTGTTCCTTAAAATTTTTATGAGATGACTTACGGAAAATTTGTGTTAATTTACGCAATTTTGTGAGATCACTTATGTGAGTATGTGATAACTTGATTTTGTGTTGTTTAAAATTTTATAAGATGACTTACTCGAATTTGTATTATTGATGCATTTTATGGGATCAGTTACGTGATTTCATGAAAACATATTTGATTTTGTGTTCCTCAAAACTTTTATGAGATGACTTACGAAAATTTGTGTTAATTTATGCATTTTTGTGAGATATTTTACGTGAGTTGGTGAAAACTTACTGGATTTGGTGTTGTTCAAAATTTTATGAGATGGCTTACTCGAATTTATATTACTTACATATTTTTGTGATATCACTTACATGAGTTTGTGAAAACTTGTGTGATTTTGTGTTCCTCAAAACTTTATGAGATAACTTATAGGAAATTTGTGTTAGCTTATGTATTTTTGTGAAATCACTTACTTGAATTTGTAAAAACTTATTTGATTTTGTATCGTTGAAAATTTTATGAGATAACTTACTCGAATTTGTATTAGTTACATATTTGTATTGTTCAAAACTTTTATAAAATAACTTACTCAAATTTGTGTTAGTTACGCATTTTTTGTGAGAATACTTATGCGTATATAATATAATTTTTTATTTTAATTTGATTTACCTGTAAATTAATCTACTTAACAGATTAAAAATGTATAACAAAAAAACACAAAATTGTATAACCAAAAAAAAAAAAAATACATAAAAAAATAGTTATGCCTTGCATACAATGGTAGTGTTTGGGAACCGTGGATACAAGCTATTTTAGTCTCAAATATATATATATATATATATAAAAATAAAAATAAAAATAAAAAAAAAACCTTTTAGCCACACTAACCCATTGATTTAAAAAAATAATAATAAAAATAAATAAATAAATAAAGAAAGAAAAGGTAGTGGCCATCATGCACGGACAGCCTACACTGTGGCCAATACAATGTAGGCTCAGGCTACTACTGCCATCCCACAAGCAGTTAAATTAACATTTTGCCCCCACAGATCAATTTTGGGAAAAATAAGATTAGGGGCAAATTTGTCATCTCACCCTCAAATATCATTTCAAATAGATTTTTCAATACAACAACCAATTCAAAAATTTAACCTAACTTCCCAAACATAAAAACTAAAATAGCATACTAAAATAGCTAAAAAGTCAAGAAGCCAAAAAAATTTCTAAAATAGCCACTTTCGAAACACCCACGATATGGAAGGCATACTTAAGAAAGGTCTAGGTTTTTATATTCAAGAAAGACAAAGGAGCGAGAACCCACGTGATTGTCACATCCAGATGCATTTGATTTAATTTTATTTTTTAGATGCTTATATTAATTTTTTTTACCTTTTCTTTTTGTAGGAGAAATAACAAATAAGTCATAGGCATAAAGATAAACATCAACTTTACTGAAATCCTTATGAATTTGACTTTTAATGTAGTAAAGTTTACCATTAATATCTAAATATTTTCTCAAATATCCACTGGAATGGTATTTTCTTTGTTTTATCAAATATTTATAGATTACTCAAAAAAATGACAAAAAAGTTAACTTATATTTGATGTATATATACAAATGTATATTTTTTAAATTTAAATTTCTACTTAGATTTATAATTCAAATGCAACCTTAAAATCACCAACAAATGTTTAAAAAATAATATGTTGTCAAAATCACAAAGCGTGTAAATTGATTAAGGTTGGAGCATCTTTGTCACGCCCCGAAAATTAACACAATATAGAGTTATCAACTTCCAGTTTCATTATCTTGAATTCCAACTCAAAAACTTTCATTTGTTTAATGTAAATGGAAATAAAATCTCAATATTGACATCATCATCAAATCTCCAACATTTATATTCATTAATCATGAAGAGATTTACACAAGATGTGAATTTCACATGCGAATATAAATTCAACATCCCTAAAATATGAATCTATAACATGTGGCACAAAAGTCAAATACAAATTAATGCTTCCAAGGGTTGCAAATTCCAAGGCTTAAGCCCGGTTACACAAAAATGGTTTTTCGAACCCATATATGTAAAGCCTTTGGCTTGTCAAAATAATTACAACAAAAAGAAAAGAGTCTTGTGCTCTCAAAATATATTCCACGCCTCTAACTCGGTGGGATCACCACATCCTTCCTACACAAAATCCCATAGGGTGAGCTCAAAGCCCAGTAGGAAAATCTTAACAAAGTATATACATTTTATACAATCTCTTGGGATGAAATGCACATGTCATGCCATGTTCAAAAACATATATCTTTATCTTTTGAAACTTTTGTGCACAATGCAATCTTGAGAATTTAACAATTCAATAATTTCAACATAGTTCAAAGGGGAGGTAAATACGACTCAGGTAATTCCTAGGATGGTGTCTACAAGTATGCATAACCAGCACTACGAATCCCCACTTTACCAGTTGCTAACTGGAAGGCACGTGGTACCTCATCTACGCATGTTTTCGGTCCTTTATCATGAACACTCAGGCTAACTAAACCAACACTAACTACGCCCCTTATTTGGACTTACCAACGTATTTTCCGTAAAAATAAATCAATATGATCTTGTTTCACAAAACAGTACTTTTCCAATGCAATGTTCAAAATCAATTGCATCCATGATAAAATGGGATGACAATGCTAATGTCCAATGCAATAATAGAGTTCCATTTAATAATCTCAACAGTGCCAATTCAAAAGGTGATGATAATGAAATCAAGTGCCAATGCAACATATTTCTATATCAATGCCTTGAAATTTCTCAATTTCTCAATTCATTTACACAATCCTCTATTGTGATCAAATTCCACATCTCTTATCAATATAACATCATAATATACATTTTCAAGAGACAATATTACAATATCAACATTTATGTATTCTCCACATGTTAAACATCCTTTTCTAAACTCGATTTTTCTAATAAAACAAACCAATGATAAGTTTTAAAATCAGCTATTCTCATTTCCTTCATGAAATTCCCTCCTTTGATACAGCTATAGGAATTTCTTCATCATTTCTCTACATAACAATTTACCAAGCATAAATTTCACAATACTAATTTTTTCCAAAATCTCCAAATTCTAGGGTTTCCACCAAAAATAAGGTTTTTGTTCTATTTTTGAAAGGATTTTTCCAAAATAACACCCACACCTTAGAACACAACTTACACTCTCAAAAATTTTGGAAAAAGTAGATAAAATCATCTTCTAACATCATCTAAGGTTCAACAATCCAAAATCATAACTCAAACATGTAATAAATGCTACAAACAAGCATAATCTTGTAAATATATATACAATTCAAAGATGAAAAATGATCAGGACCCCCTCTCCCCCCCACCCCCACACACACGTGGGGGTTGGTGATTGGAGGAGAAGGAAAGAAAAAAAGAAAAAAGAAAACTGGCCAATCACAGGCCAGTGGGGGTCGTAGGGGTGACCCCCTATGGGGGTCTCATTCACTTTCATTCAAAGATTATCCCTACATCAAGCTTGGGAGATGAAGCGGAAGAAAACCCTAGTAATCAAAGTTGACGAAAACACGATCTAATCGATTATAAATGTAGCCCTCGTCGCCCTCTTCGATTTGGTGTAAAAAGCACCCTCAAACTCTTGAATATTTGAGCTAAATCTTAGAGAGAAGTTGGATTTGGGTGTGTTTTTAGAGAAAATTGAGAGAAAAGATGAATAGAGAGAGGGAGAGAGAGAGAAGAGAGAGATTGTGCAAAACACTTTTTGGCATCAGTTTTGAGAAAAAGAGCATGAATTTCGAGATAGAGGCGCCAAAATCTGCTCGAGCGATATCAATTCCGCACAAGTGGGAATTTTTGCCCCACAAGCTGATTGCTCCAGAGAGCTGCCTAGAAAAATCCGTAAAATCCGCTCAAGTAGGACCCAAAATCTGCTCGAGCAATTTTCTGCCCAGAAAACTCTATGAAGATCCACTCAGGCGGCTCTCAATTTCGCATGAGCAGCTTTGCCCAGAAAACTAGAGTTTGGTTTTGTATTTCGAAACAAGTTCCAAAGCCCAAAACTCAAAATTTTCAACCTAGAAAAGTTAAGAGAGTTTAAGCAGGAGCAGAAAAGGAATCTCAACGACCCGATACGGTAACAAAACACCGAAAGAAATACATACTACCCCCACTACACAATTGTGACATCCCTGTTCTGTATTATGCTAATTGGTCCTTAAGTTGTTTATGGTTATGTGTTTAGCATGGTTTTGTATACCATTATGTGAAAATATGTGGTTTTGAATTTCTATCTGTTCACCGTAGGAATATCTGTTTGATTTTACCGCTTCGGAAATTAAATTGGAGGCCTTATCGGCCACAGAACCCGAAATTGATTACGCCATTGTGATTGGCATAATTTTTAGAGCCTACGGTGAAATTTAATTGAAAATTGATTCGGGTTAGATTAAACCGATTAAATTGATGAATTAGAGCCCAACTACTTTATTATTATAATCCTCATGTAAAATCCATGGAATAAAGTTTGATCCTATTCATGGAGATTCCGTAAATATTCCATTCCAAAAATAGAAAGTTCGAAGCAATTGGGATTTTTTTGGAAATTGGATGCAGTTACTAATTCATGATCTGGCATGTACAGAATGAAAACTTCATTCTCGATTCTACGAGAATTTTTATGAAAGCCTTTCATTTGCTTCTCTTCGATGGAAGTTTTATTTTCCCAGAGTGTATCCTAATTTTTGGCCTAATTCTTCTTCTGATGATCGATTCAACCTCGGGTGGGTTTCCAACTGGTTATTGAGTTTGTGGAAAATTAACTTTCTTGGAATTCAATTGACTCATATCCTCTCATTTAGTAAACTTCATAATTTTTCATTTAGCAGACTTCATAATTTCACTGTGTTGCACTTGTTTCATTGTGTGGAAATATTAAACCAATATGCACCATGGTTGTTACAAACTAAATAATTAAATTCACGAAATGTACTGAATTACTATGCACCCTGTTTATTTTTAGACATGAAGGATGATCTTCCGTGTTCACTGCTCGATGGTGCCGTTGTTTCGGTGCCGAACAGACAATCTTCTGTAGGCTCTTCGCTACGCTGCTCAATTCGGCTCCCTTTGCTACCGACGGTGCTCTC
>NW_021025537.1:134996-164348 GCF_004153795.1 Camellia sinensis | reverse complement strand
GGAATGTGTAGGGTCAAGCTCCAGGGCGCATCCACAAGCCGATCACTGTGAGTAATATCGATATTCGAAAGCTTGTCAATGTCCAATTATTTATTCCCTTATAAACTTTATGAGTTGTTGATTGGGATTGTGGACGAAAGTCTGACAGGAATGAATGAATGGACCGAAGGTCGTTTTGATACAAATGAATGGACCGAAGGTCGTTTAGATGTGAATGAATGGACCAAAGGTCGTCCTGATATAAATGAATGGACCAAAAGTCGTCCTGATGTAAATGAATGGACCAAAGGTCATTTTGACATGAATGAGTAGGCCGAAGGCTGTTTTGACATAAATGAGTAGGCCGAAGGCCATTTTGACATGAACGAGTGGGCCAAAGGCCGTTTTGACATAAATGAATGGGCCGAAGGCCATTTTGACAGGAATGAATGGGCTGAAGGCCGTTTCGACATAAGTGAATGGGCCGAAGGCCGTTTTGCTATGAATGGAAACCCAAATGGGCCAAAGGCCAGAATGTTGGAACTACGGTTACTTGATTTGCATTTCGTATAGTCATATATAATTGCTAATTAGAAGTATGAATTGGGCCCAAGGCCGTTTGGAGCATGTGGTTCTACATATTGTTCTGTAACTGTCATATTTGATATTATTCACTGGGCTATCGCTCACGCTCATTCATGTGTTTGTAGGTGAGCCAAGAGAAGCACAAACCCAGCCCCAGTGAAGCCTGCTAGGGACAACCTGAGTTTTGGGAGAGTCATCCTTGTGCCTCGCGCATGAGACCATCCTTGCCCTTTTGTTATGTACTTATGTTTTGTCCTGCCGGCAAGGACTTTATGTATATCTGTAAATAGTCTGTCATAGGTTGACTCGTTTTTGGATGATCCTGTCTGTAATGAATTTTGTGAAACTGTACTTTTGATGTGGGTTATTAACGTATCTGAGTATGGTTTGTTTGATGTGCATATAATAAGCATGGCTCTATGGACAAAGTTTTAAATTTTTGCTTCCGTTTGGCCCCTTTACTCTGATGTCTTAAGTTTGTTTTGGTCTGAGGCCGTAGGTAATCTTAGGATTACTGGCCGGTTACGTCCTTAACCCATGGGGGCAGGTTCGGGTCGTGACAACAATACTATTCAAGCCCAAAATGTGGGACATCACAATCTCCAAGGGGCTCTTTAAAAAAAATTTATTAGCTGTTATAACCAGTTTTATGTTATTTTACTCACTCCAATAGACTAGCTAGTACAATAGCTATTTTAACAAGATTCTTGTAGGCTAACTACATTTGGAAAGCATTGGGAGGCTCTTTAAATAAGTTTGTATGGATAAATATATAAAACAAAGAGTACCATTAAGCACATAAATAAAAATATAATTAGGTAAAATAAAGAATATATCTTTTTCATACTTAAGCTAGTGAAAAATGAAGAGCAGCAATGGAGCAACTCCAATACTCTTCGTTTTTTACTTAATGTTGTAATATAAATCATAGAAGCATAAATCATTCAGTAGAATAGTAAATTTAGATTAGTATAACAAGCAACAACTATTTTATTGGCTCGAATTTGAAACTTATTTTACTAGCATGTCAGTACCTTCTATGAGCGGTTAAACTCTCACAACAATTACTACTAACAAACTTTATAATTCAACACAACACGGCATGACATGACGGGCTAGCTAGAGTAACTCAAGTCTTCTCATTTTAGGATTAGGGTGGCTCTAACCACAAAAATTAAAAATCAAATAATATTCACACGTTGGTTTCCTATTCATAATAGTAACAATAAATGATGAAGGAATCATATTAGAATAAAAGTAAAAATATTAGGTTTAATGTAACGCCCCCAAAATAATTACAATAAACTATCCACAATATTAATAAATAATAACAATGTGTAAATATTAGTTTTCGGAAATATGTAACCTTTCATTTTATATAATCCCAGGGTACAAAAGGTAGCACATGCGGTTATACATTCACAAGTCCTAACCCTAAATCTATAGCACGTGTTACAAGTTAAAAATATGAAATAAGATTTAAAATAAATAAGAAAAGCCCTAAAGGCTTACAACTTTTCAAGACAATACTTATTAAAAGTGAGATTAAACTCAATACAAACAAAGCCCTAGGCTTGTACAAAATAAATACAACAAATAAACAAAATGAAGCTCTTGCTCCAAATCCTCCCAAGTTGTTGCCTTGGCGGAGGCATATCATCAGCACCTGAAAATGATACCCAGTAAAGATACTCTAACACAGTGTATGAATCGTAACAGAGTTATAAGGTAATTGCATATGCAATGCTCGTGCCAAAATATTTTATATCTCTTTTCAAAACCATGCAATGCCAACTTTATATCACAATTTATGCAATCAATTCCTTTTCAAGAGAAAGTAGGGCAGTGGATACAACATTGGGAATCTCTAGGACATGTCTGTATATAGGCTACAAGCACTACCAATTTTTCATTTTTACCGGTATTAATCGGAAGGCTTGACACCTAACCGCGCGGGTTTCTGAACTTTCACCAAGGACACTCAGACCAACATATTACCACAACTACACTCTTACCCAGATTCACCAAGGTATTCACCTATTTTTCTCAAAATGATAACTATTTTCAATGAGTTAAACATGTTACAATGCTCAACGCAATGGATAAGAAAATTAGCTTCAATTTACCTAGTTCTCATGCAATTTCTACAACAATCATAGCTATCCTCCACCGATAGCTCAAGATAGATATCTCTAAACAGATAATTAAATTTCAACACATATATACTTTTCCATCCTTTCCAATATTTCCATCATCATCATTGTTCCAATTCCATAGAACCAGCACCCATTTCATTTCTCTTTACAAAAATCAAATTTTCACAATTTAGGGAAAAAAACCCTTTTTAAAAAAAAAAAAAAAAATTCTATGGATAAAATTCACCATTTATCGCAACCTAACCATTTTTACAAGGCCACAACCATATTGAAGAACCCATTTTTTAAAACCCTTCTTTTGATTTCAAAACCAAAACCCTAGATTTTTATCCAAAAATTTCCAAATCACAATCTTGTTTTAGAAAAACAAATAACTAGCTTAAAAATGATAAAAAGAGTCAAAGTAATTCCTACATCAAAAAGTGAAGAGGGAAACTCGAAAAAACTCAGAGTTGGCAAAACCACGTAGCTCTTGGATAAAAAGTCAGAGTCGGCAAAACCACGTAGCTCTTGGATAAAAAGAATGCGCTTGAAGAGATCTACAACATTTCTCAAAGGACCAAGGTGAAAAGATGACTCTAGTTGAGTAGATCTAAAGATCTAAGCGAAAAAGTTTGAGTTTAGAGAGAGAAAAGAGAAACTCACGATGTAGAGAGAGAAGAGAGAAGGAAAGTGAAAAGAACAAGTGTTTGAAGCCTATTTATAGTAACAAAGTGCTAATAGAATAATAGCCCCAAAGTGAATGAAAAGAATAAGTAAAAAAATCCCAAAAGTAGGGCCGAAAACCGAACCAAAAATCAAAAAATAACTCGCAGAGGTCGACCCCTAAGGCAGTGGTGTCGACCGTCAAAAAGAAATGCTAAGACACTAATGTTTGCAGTAGACAAGGGTTGACCCTAGGAACCCGTGCTGTCTACCCTAAAAATCAGTAGCAACACCCAAAACACAGTAGCAGACAAGGGTCAACCCCAGAACTCGTGGTGTTGGCCCCAGGAATCTATGGTGTCGACACCAGAACAAAATTTCTACGCTCCTAAAGAACTTTTCGATGAAATCAGGCACAAACGAACAACCCTAACAAGTCCAAATCGAATTGTACTCCCCCAAAATCAAGATATAACAACTCCAAAGACTCCCAAAATGCAAATAAGGAATTAAATACACTCTCTGATAGTTTAAAAGACACAAGTGTTACAACCTCCCCACCTTAGGAAATTTTGTCCCCGAAATTTTAAATCCACAACAACATCAATTACAACAATGATAATAAATTGAACTCACAACCATGACCCCTCTACTGGTCACTCATTCTAATCACAATTGTAAACAAGTTCTCAGTACTGAATATACAATTCACATCTCCAAAACATATACAATGTTCATATTAATTCAACATAACAAGGTTTTTAATACAAGTGCAAACATTACCAAATAAGTTTGGATACTTCTCACGAACTTCCGCCTCGCGTTCCCAAGTTGCCTTCTCAATCCCATGATGTCTCTACAATACCTTTACCAAGGGAATTGTCTTGCCATGTAAGACTTGGTCTCAAGTATCTAAAACTCTAACTGGTCTCTTCCCATACGAGGCATCCTCATATATCCCTAACTTGGTCCAATCCAATACGTGTGATGAATCTGGCTCATACTTTTAGAGCATACAAATGTGAAACATGTCATGAACCCCGAAAAGAAATGGTGACAACCCCAAACGATAAGCTGCCTCCCCAATACATTCTAAGATCTCAAAAGGCCCAATAAATCAATGAGACAACTTCCCTCTCTTCCCAAATCACGTCAAACCCCAAGGTGATATCTTCAAGAAGACGTGATCTCTTATGTCAAAGGATAACGGTCTCCTCCTACAGTTGGCATAGCTCTTCTAACGACTCTGAGCCATAACTAACCTCTTACGGATAACTGTAAAATTCTCTGTCGTTTCCCAAACTAACTCTGGACCCATCATAGGTGCATCACCCACCTCGGCCCAACACGCAGGAGATCTACACAGTCGGCCATACAAGGCTTCAAATGGTGTCATGCCAATACTCAATTGGAAGCTATTGTTACAGGCAAACTCCACTAAAAGTAAGTGCCTCTCCCACGACCCCTTAAAGTCAAGGACACAACCTCAAAGCATATCCTCTAGAATCTAAATTGTCAGTCAATCTGAGGATGATTAGCAGTGCTAAATGTCAATCTAGTACCCAAGGCTTTCTGTAGGCTCTGCTACAATCGAGTTATGAAATGCAGATCTCTATTTGAAACAATAGCCATAGGGACCCCGTGAAGTTGAACTATGTCCCTAACATAAAGGTCAGCAAGATAATCTACCGAGTCACTCGTGCGCATAGGTACAAAGTGCGATGACTTATTTAACCGATCAACTACCACCCAAATGACATCATTACACTGTTGGGTCCTCGGAAGACCCACAACAAAATCCATCGTGGCATGCTCTCATTTCCACTCGGCTATAGGCAAAGGTTACAACAAACCCACTGGCCTTAGATGCTCGACCTTCACTTGTTGACAAGTAATATGTAGACACCCCATTTTTGACCATCCTCAAGACTTGGACGTCATCGTTTGAATACTCGATGATCATCCTTGTTTGTGTTCATTTTGAATGCCCGAAGTTATTGGCAGAGTGCCTTTCCTTTGAGCCTTTGAAACTTGTCTGTTTTGTGCTTGGTTGTGGACCAAGAGCTTGTTGTTTCAAGTTTGGTGGAGAGGGTGGCCTGTCGGCCAACCCTACAACCCATCGACCAAGGCTTGTGCCCATCGGCCATCAGGGGTGGCCGGTCGGCTACATCGATGGCTGGCGGCCATTTTTCTCCTTTTTCAGATATTTGTTTGCCAGCTATGCCAGCTGTTGCTCACTGAAACTCATCTCCATACACAGGTATAAAGGGATGAATGCAAGCCTTTAGCTTGATTTTCCATATATATGGGGGTCTCTCCCCATTTGAGAGGTTAGACAATTTTGAGCAAATTTCTCCCTCTCTCTAGAATTCTCTCTCTCTCTCTCTCTCTCTCTCTCTCTTTTCTTGTTTTGTGCCTTATAGTTAGAATTTCCTACACTCTTGCAAAAAGACCCTTAACCAAACATCCTCACCTTGGAGCTGAGGTTCTTTGAGGCTTAGTTTGAGCCCCTAAGGGTGGTTTAAGCTCGGAATTGTGATTGTTTTGGTGCTGTGCTTCAAGAGGTAAAAGACTTGCCTTGTAAGCTTTATTTTAGTCACTTGTTTTTCCATCCTTTCACACTATTTTTGAGCTGGTTTTCAACTGTAAAAACCTCTATTTTTCATTCCTAAAAATGGTGGTTTGAGCCTTTGTGAATTAGGGGGTTGTCCCCCATTTTTACTCTTTGGCTTGTGAAGCCTTTTGTGCCATTTCTTACCACCATTAAATCAAACTCTTTGGCCCTTTTAAACACTGAAATATAGAGTTATTTCAGTGGTAAAAATCAACTTTTGATGTCCAAAAGTGGAGGGGTTAGTGTGATACCCTTGTCCCGTAATATTTTCATTGGTCCTTAACCTAAGTATGATTATGTGTTTAATATCATTTTGTGTGCCATTATGTGAAAATATGTGGTTTTGAATTTCTATCTGTTCACTGTAGGAATATCTGTTCGATTGTCTACTTTGAAAATTGAATTGAAGGCCTTATCGGCCAAAGAACCCGGAATTGATTACGCCATTGTGATTAGCTTGATTTTTAGAGCCTACGGTGAAATTTAATTGAAAACTGATTCAGACCAAATTAAGTTGATTAAATTATTGAATTAGTGCCCAATTATTTATTATTATTAAATTAAGTTAGTGTGAATTGTTGTAAAAGGGGGCACCACACCTCAATTCTCCTATTTTGTTGCATCTTGGCTGATTTTTGACTCTAAGAGTAGAGAGAGTCGGCTAGAGAAGGTAAGAGGAGAAAAGTTGTGTTTGGCTCAAGTTTGTGGAGAATTGGAAGATTAAAGCCAAGATTTTGCCATAGATTGGGAGAATTAAGCTCCTAGGTGAGTATCTCATGGATTCTAGTTTGTAATTTTGTGTGTTCAAGCTAATTGGGTAATCAAGAGTAAGTTTGACATGAAATTGGGTTAGTTTTGTTGAATTGAAGGTCAATGTATGCATGCATGTGTGTAGTTGTCTTGAATTTGCATATTTGGGCTTGAATTACATGACTCATGTTGAATATTTGTTGAAATCCATGTGTTTGACCATCTTTTCATCATATGGGATGAGAATGAGGGTTATATGTCACATGCATGTACAATCTATGGGAGTAGAAGCTTTGAATGCATGAAGTTGCTATGTTAATAATGAATTTCGTGGAGAATGAGCCATGCATGGGTTTGATTTATGAAATTGAGCTTCAAAATGTTGTAATCTAGTGTTTGTACCACATTAGTACACATATACATGAAGTTTGAGTCAAAATCATGCATTTGGAGCCTTTGAATTTGAAGTTGAAGCTCAAGAACATGTTCTGGATTTTCCAGAAATTTGAAGTCCGCTCGAACGATGAAACCGCCGCTCGAGCTTGAATTTTGTGCCCCCAGTATTTTTGAAGACTTGGATGCCCACTCGAGCGGGAAAGTCCACGCTCGAGCGGGGAGCTATGTAGACAAACCTTCAGCTAAGCATCCGAGTTCACGCTCGAGCATAAAAATGATGCATCCAGCACTTTTTGCAGACATGGCGTTCGCTCGAGCAGGGTAATTTCACGCTAGAGCGGGGAGCCACGAAGAGAGGCCTTCTGCTCGAGCGCTAGACTTCAAGCTCGAGCGTAATTTTGATGCTCCCAGTACTTTTACAGGCCTCAAGGGTCCGCTCGAGCAGGGAAGTCCACGCTCGAGCGGGGACCGTGTTTTCTGAAATTTTGTTTATGCATTCTGAGTTCCGTTTTTTGTTCTCTTTCACTTCTAAGTACTCTTAGGCATGCATTGATTATTGTAATTGAATTAAAGAGATAAGAATAAAACCTAAAGAGGAAAATGTGAATTTAAGAACGGATTGAATTGTTGGCGATCCTTTGTGTTCATGGACTGTGTAGGGTCGAGCTCTAGAGCAAACCAACCAACCGATCACTGTGAGTAACATTGATATTTTGAAGTTTGTCACTTATGGACAATCGATTGACATAAATGATTGGGCCGAAGGCCGTTTTGACATGAATGAATGGGCCAAAGGCCGTTCTGACATAAATGATTGGGCCGAAGGCCGTTTTGACATGAATGAAAGGGCCAAAGGCTGTTTTGACATGAATGGATGGGCCGAAGGCCATTTTGATGCGAATGAATAGGCCGAAGGCCGTTTTGATATGAATGAATGGGCCAAAGGTCGTTTTGACATGAATGGATGGGCCGAAGGCCGTTTTGACATGAATGGATGGGCCAAAGGCCGTTTGACAGGAATGAAAGATAAATGGGCCAAAGGCCAGTACGTTTGAAACCACAGTCACTTGACTTAAATTGCATATATAAATGTGAGACAAAAACGTGAATTGGGCCCAAGGCTGTTCGGAGTATGTTGTTCTACATATTGTTTGTATCTTCTTATTTGATATTGTTCACTAGGCTATCGCTCACGCTCATTCATGTGTTTGTAGGTGAGCCAAGAGAGGTCCAGACCCAGCCCCAGTGAAGTCTGTGCGGAACAACCGAGTTTTGGAGAGTCAGCCCTAGTGTCTCACGCACGAGACCTGTATTCGCCTTTCTACTATACTATTTTGTTTTTGTCATGTTGGCGAGGACTTTACATATGTCTGTATATAGTTGTCATGGGTTGACTTAGTTTTGGATGATCTTATTTGTACAGAACTTATGCTACTGCATTTCTGTTGTGAATTATTAATGTATATGTGTTTGTTTTATGGATGTGCCATGTTAGCACGGCTCTATGGACAAAGTTTTGAACTGCTTCCGTTTGGCCCCCAATATCTCTGCTAAAAATACATTTGTTTTGGTTTGAGGCCGTAGGTAATCTCATGATTACTGGCCGGTTATGTCCTTAACCCACGGGGCAGGTTCGGGTCATAACAGAGTGGTATCAGAGCACGAGTTAATAACTCACACACTTGTCCAAAAGAGCAATAAATGTCTAGAAAAGATCTAGGATGCATTCATGTGATAAGTATGAATCTGAAAGCATCAAGAATACGCTTAACTGTTAAATGTGAACAATTATGTGTTATAAGTTGTGATTTGCTTGCTTTGCAAATTATTCGAATATGTATGCTCTTTAATATATGCATACTTGTAAATCTATTGTATGAAGTATAATGTAAGTTTAATCAGATGGTGAGAACAAGAGGTGATGAGATAGAGGAATCCTCTACTGCCAGAATGGACAGAATGGAAAGACTGATACAAGAAATGGCAGAAAGTTTGAGACAACAACAGGAGTGGCAACAACAGTGGCAGCAACCTCATCTGCCACCTCCACCTCCGGCACCACCCGTGTCAGACAATCAGAATGATGACCGAATCATAGCTCTCACCAAAGAATTCAAGAAAATGAAACCACCACAGTTTCATGGTGGATTAGATCCGTTGAAAGCCGAAGCATGGGTTCTCGGCATTGAGAAATTATTTAAAGTGTTCCCCTACTCGGAGACACAGAAAGTGCTTCTAGCCACTTTTATGCTAGAAGACGAGGCAAGACGATGGTAGATGTTAATGAGAGAAAATCATAGAGATGTTGATTGGGTGAAATTTCTGGAAATTTTCTCTGACAAGTATATCCCGCAGTGTGTTTGGGATAGGAAAGTAGCTGAGTTCATGGAACTAAAGCAAGACAGTATGACTGTAGCTGAGTATGAGGCCAAATTCACCGAATTGGCCAGGTTTGCACAACATGTAATTGATACTGACTATAGAAGGAGAGACACTTTGAAGGTGGGCTTCGAAGTGACATCCTAGAAAGAGTGAATGTCTTGAAGCTAGAGACCTACATTGGGGTGCTAGACAGGGCCATCATATCAGAGGCTAACATAGCTAGACAAGCTAAGCCAACAACAGAGTGGAAAGGCAACAAAAGACAGGGCTTCTTTTCAAAGAAGCAAAATACGAGCTCCTCAAATACTTCAAATTCTTCCCCAGACATAGCCCCCATGTGCAACATTTGTAGTAGAAAGCACCGTGGAGTTTGTTACCGTGTGTCAGGAGCCTGTTTCAAATGTGGGAAACAAGGGCATATAGCCCGAGATTGTAATCAGAATATTGGAAAGATAACTGCTAGTTCCACTGCATCGATCCCAAAGCCGGGAAATACTTTGAGATCCGCTACCACCGGGGATACCGTGAGACAGGGGAGAGTTTTTGCGCTTGTTACGAGCGATACGCGGAATGCCAACGTAGTTGTCTCAGGTACTATTTCCATATGGAATCAGGATGCTTTTGTATTAATTGATTCTGGATCCACACACTCTTTTGTGACGTATGCATTTGCATCTAGACTGAATAGACTTTTAGAATTACTACCATATCTACTATGTGTGTCGGCTCCATTTGGGGAATCTGTGTTGTGTGAATCTATATACCGGTTTTGTGATATGCGTGTTGAGGATGCTATCCTATATGTAGATTTCCTACCCTTGAACTTTAGGCATTTTTATGTAATTTTGGGCATGGACTGGTTGACCAAGTATTGTGCCACCATTGATTGTGTGACAAAACAAGTTGTATTTCAACCACCAGAACATAAAGAGATTGTGTTTGTGGGTAATAGGGTAGTGCCTCCACCTTATTTGATATCTGCAATGAAAGCATGTAAACTGATCAGGAAAGGGTGTCAGGGTTATTTGTGCTATGTGTTGTCTGAACAATCTGTAAATGCTGAATTGAATGATATCCCTATTGTTAGAGAATTTCCAGATGTGTTTCCAAATGAACTACCAGGGGAATTGGTGGACAGGGAGATAGAGTTCACTATCGAGACTGTGCCAGGCACCCAACCCATTTCCAAAACTCCCTACAGAATGGCTACTACCGAAATGAAAGAATTGAAAGAACAGTTGCAAGACCTGCTTGACAAGGGGTTTATTCGACCCAGCACTTCGCCTTGGGGTGCACCAGTGTTGTTTGTGAAAAAGAAGGATGGAACCCTATGCCTGTGTATCGATTATCAGGAATTGAACAAGGTAACAATAAAGAACAAATACCCCCTACCCCGCATTGATGACTTATTTGACCAGTTACAGGGGTCACAGGTGTTTTCTAAGATTGATTTGAGATCCGGGTATCATCAGCTGAAAGTTAAGGCAGAGGATGTTGAGAAAATCGCATTTAAAACAAGGTATGGACATTTTGAGTTTCTTGTTATGCCATTTGGAGTGACTAATGCTCTGGCAACATTTATGGACCTAATGAACTGAATTTTCAAAACCTACCTTGACGAATTTGTTGTGGTTTTTATTGACAACATTTTGATATATTCCAAAGATAGACTTGAACATGAACATCATTTGAGAACTGTCTTACAAATACTTCAGGAAAGGAAATTATTTGCTAAACTAAAGAAATGTGAGTTTTGGTTGGATGAAGTTGTTTTCTTAGGGCACGTGATCAACAAGGAAGGAATTTCAGTGGACCCACAAAAAATAGAGGCAATTGTGAATTGGCCTACACCGACAAATGTGACAGAAGTTCGCTGTTTCATGGGCTTAGCCGGTTATTACAGAAGGTTCGTAAAAAACTTTTCAAAATTAGTTGTGCCTCTTACCCAATTGACACGAAAAGGGCAACCGTTTGAATGGAACGACGAAAGAGAAGCTGCCTTTCATAAACTAAAAACAAGATTAACCACCGCACCAATTTTGACACTACCTTCAGGTACGGAGAATTTTGTAATTTTCAGTGATGCGTCTTATAAAGGTTTGGGTTGTGTGTTAATGCAGAACGGAAAGGTTATTGCTTACGCCTCCTGACAGTTGAGGCCACATGAGAAGAATTATCCAATGCATGACCTAGAACTGGCCGCAGTTGTTTTTGCTTTGAAAATTTGGCAACATTACCCGTATGGAGCAAAGTGTGAAGTCTACACGGATCACAAAAGTATGAAATACTTCTTCACGCAGAAGGAGTTGAATATGCGACAGAGGAGATGGCTGGAACTGATAAAGGATTATGATTTAGAGATTTAGTATCACCTCGGGAAAGCTAACACAGTTGCTGATGCCTTGAGCAGAAAATCAACGGAGAGTATGGCTTGGTTGCTTACTGAACAGAAAGAGATCTTGCAAGATTTTGAGAAGCCTGAAATTGAAGTAGTGATGTGTGAACAGAGCGGATTGATAGCCGTTATTACAGCCGAGCCGGCAATCATTGATGAAATCAAACAAAAACAGAAAGAGGATGAACTCCTCAAGAAAGTGATTGATGAATATGAGACAAGTCCGAAGGCAGAATTTGGCATTGAGAATGAAGTGTTGAGATTCTAGAACAGAATGTGTGTCCTAGATGTTTCTGAACTAAAGAAGAGGGTTTTAGATGAAGCCCACAGATCCGTATTTGCCATGCATTCGGGTAATAATAAAATGTATCGGGGATTTGAAACAAACCTATTGGTGGCCTAAAATGAAGAAAGAGATTGCAGAATATGTGTCCAAGTGTTTTCAATGTCAGCAAGTCAAAACTGAACATCAGAAACCAGGCAGTCTACTTCAACCTTTCCCTATTCCTGAATGGAAGTGGGAGCATGTGACTATGGATTTCGTTGTTGGCCTGCCTCGGACTTCTTGAGGTATGGATTCTATTTGGGTTATAGTGGATAGATTGACTAAATCTGCACATTTTCTACCAGTTAGAACTACGTTTAATGCTTATAGACTGGCTACCATATATATTGATGAGATTTTCCGTTTACACAGAGTTCCGGTATCCATTGTGTCAGATAGAGATCCGAAATTTGTATCTAGATTGTGGAAGAGTTTGCAGGAAGCTATGGGGACAGAACTAAGGTTCAGTACTGCATTCCACCCACAGACAGATGGGCAATCAGAACGAACAATACAGACTTTGGAAGATATGCTTCGGATGTGTGCTTTAGACTTTCAGGGGAGTTGGGAAGACTATTTGCCACTTGCAGAATTTGCTTATAACAACAGCTTCCACTCCAGCATCGGTATGGCACCATACGAGGCTTTGTATGGTAGAAGGTGTAGATCACCTATTTGTTGGACAGGAGTCGCGGATAGAGCTTTACTTGGGCTTGAAATTGTGCAAGACACTTCTGAGAAAATCAAGATCATTCGACAAAGGCTCAAAACGGCTCAGGACCGACAAAAGAACTATGCAGATGTTCGGAGAAGACCTCTTGAGTATGAGGTTGGTGACCATGTGTTCATTCGTGTGTCCCCAATGAAAGGCCAAGTCAGGTTTGGAAAGAAGGGCAAGTTGTCGCCCCGTTACATCGGACCATTTTAGATTTTGGAAAGGCTTGGCCCAGTTGCCTATAGAGTTACTTTGCCGCTAGGATTCGAACAAATCCATAATGTGTTTCACGTGTCGATGTTGAGGGGTTACCTTCGAGACCCGCTTCATGTGATTGATTATCACCGGGTAGCTTTGGATGTAAATATGGAATACGCTGAATGGCCGGAACGAGTTGTTGACCGACAAGTGAAGCAATTGAGAAACAAGTCCATCCCAATGGTGAAAGTTGAATGGAAAGAACACTATAGGATGGATGCCACATGGGAAAAAGAGGAGGACATGCGACTACGCTATCCACATTTGTTTCCCGACGAAGGTAAATTAAGTTTGGAGGACCAAACTTCCTAAAGGGGGGAAGACTTTGACACCACTGTCCCGTAATATGTTAATTGGTCCTTAACCTAAGTATGATTATGTGTTTAATATGATTTTGTGTGCCATTATGTGAAAATATGTGGTTTTGAATTTCTATCTGTTCACCGTAGGAATATCTGTTCGACTGTCTGCTTTGAAAATTAAATTGAAGGCCTTATCGGCTACAGAACCCATAATTGATTACGCCATTGTGATTAGTGTGATTTTTAGAGCCTACGGTGAAATTTAATTGAAAACTGATTCGGACCAAATTAAGTTGATTAAATTATTGAATTAGTGCCTAATTATTTATTATTATTAAATTAAGTTAGTGGGAATTGTAGTAAAAGGGGGCACCACACCTCAATTTTCTTATTTTGTTGCATCTTGGCTGATTTTTTACTCTAAGAGTAGAGAGACGGTCGGCTAGAGAGGGTAAGAGGAGAAAAGTTGTGTTTGGCTCAAGTTTGTGGAGAATTGGAAGATTAAACCTAAGATTTTGCCATAGATTAGGAGAATTAAGCTCCTAGGTGAGTATCTCATAGATTCTAGTTTGTAATTTTGTGTGTTCAAGCTAATTGGGTAATCAAGAGTAAGTTTGACATGAAATTGGGTTAGTTTTGTTGAATTGAAGGTCAATGTATGCATGCATGTGTGTAGTTGTCTTGAATTTGCATATTTGGGCTTGAATTACATGACTCATGTTGAATATTTGTTGAAATCCATGTGTTTGACCATCTTTTCATCATATGGGATGAGAATGAGGGTTATATGTCACGTGCATGTACAATCTATGGGAGTAGAAGCTTTGAATGCATGAAGTTGCTATGTTAATAATGAATTTCGTGGAGAATGAGCCATGCATGGGTTTGATTTATGAAATTGAGCTTCAAAATGTTGTAATCTAGTGTTTGTACCACATTAGTACACATATACATGAAGTTTGAGTCAAAATCATGCATTTGGAGCCTTTGAATTTGAAGTTGAAACTCAAGAACATGTTCTGGATTTTCCAGAAATTTGAAGTCCGCTCGAACGATGAAACCGCCGCTCGAGCTTGAATTTCGTGCCCCCAGTATTTTTGAAGACTTGGATGCCCACTCGAGCGGGAAAGTCCACGCTCAAGCGGGGAGCTATGTAGACAAACCTTCAGCTCGAGCGTCCGAGTTCACGCTCGAGCGTAAAAATGATGCATCCAACACTTTTTACAGACATGGCGTCTGCTCGAGCGGTGTAATTTCACGCTCGAGCGGGGAGCCACGAAGAGAGGCCTTCTGCTCGAGCGCTAGACTTCAAGCTCGAGCTTAATTTTGATGGTCCCAGTACTTTTGCAGGCCTCAATGGTCCACTCGAGCGGGGAAGTCCACGCTCTTTTCTGAAATTTTGTTTATGCATTCTGAGTTCTGTTTTCTGTTCTCTTTCACTTCTAAGTACTCTTCGGCATGCATTGAGCATTGTAATTGAATTAAAGAGATAAGAATAAAGCCTAAAGAGGAAAATATGAATTTAAGAATGGATTGAACTGTTGGTGACCCTTTTGTGTTCATGGACTGTGTAGGGTCGAGCTCCAGGGCAAACCAACCAACCGATCACTGTGAGTAACATCGATATTTTGAAGTTTGTCAATTGTCCAATTGCTTATTTCTCTACCAGTTTACTAGTTTGAATTATGGACAACCGATTGACACAAATGATTGGGCCGAAGGCCATTTTGACATGAATGAATGGGCCAAAGGCCGTTTTGACATGAATGATTGGGTCGAAGGCCGTTTTGACATGAATGATTGGGCCGAAGGCTGTTTTGACATGAATGAATGGGCCGAAGGCCGTTTTGACATGAATGAATGGGCCAAAAGCCGTTTTGACATGAATGAATGGGCCAAAGTCCGTTTTGACATGAATGGATGGGCCAAAGTCCGTTTTGACATGAATGGATGGGCCAAAGGCCGTTTTGACCTGAATGGATGGGGCCAGAGGCCGTTTTGATACAAATCAGTGGGCTAGAGGCCGTTTGACAGGAATGAAAGATAAATGGGCCAAAGGCCAGTACGTTTGAAACCACAGTCACTTGACTTAAATTGCGTATATAAATGTGAAACAAAAATGTGAATTGGTCCCAAGGCCGTTCGAAGTATGTTGTTCTACATATTGTTTGTATCTTCTTATTTGATATTATTCACTGGGCTATCGCTCACGCTCATTCATGTGTTTGTAGGTGAGCCAAGAGAGGTCCAGACACAGCCGCAGTGAAGTCTGTGTGGAACAACCGAGTTTTGGAGAGTCAGCCCTAGTGTCTCACGCACGAGACCTATCTTTGCCGTTTTGCTATACTATTTTATTTTTGTCATGTTGGCGAGGACTTTACATATGTCTGTATATAGTTGTCATGGGTTGACTTAGTTTTGGACGATCCTGTTTGTACAGAACTTATGTTACTGTATTTCTGTTGTGAGTTATTAATGTATGTGTTTGGTTGTGTGGATGTGCCATGTAAGCACAGCTCTGTGGACAAAGTTTTGAACTGCTTCCGTTTGGCCCCCAATATCTCTGTTAAAAATACATTTGTTTTGGTTTGAGTCGGTAGGTAATCTCATGATTACTGGCCGGTTATGTCCTTAACCCACGGGGGCGGGTTCGGGTCATGACAGTTAGCCTCCCCTCCTTGTATCTTGCTTCCATGCCTAGATTGCTTCATATGTTGGCTTGATTTTCTAGCTTAAATTAGCTTAATTCTAGCATGTTTTAGGCTCTATTTTGGCATGTTTCAACTCTGTTTTTGGTTGGTTGGAGCATTTATTGCTTGCTTTTCGTACTTGTAATGCAATTGTACTTACTAGTCTAGCATGCTTAATGATTTAGCCTATTATTCTAGCTTGTGTTAGTTTAATTTCTGCATGTTTTTGCTACTATTTTGGCATGCTTTAACTGTGTTTTGGGTTGGTTAAGTCCTTCGAGGCTTGTATTGCAAGGCTATAGTGTAATGGTCATCACTAGTTCATTGTTTTAAGGCTTTAAACATGATTTGAACGAGTTGCTTGCATGTTGTAGAATCATTTTGCATGTAATTTTAGTGTACATAGCTCTGTCACATGCTCATTTATTTCACTCCTTCATTGCTTTTGAGAGTTGTATCTTGAGTCTTGTTTACAAGCTAACATGTGAGCATGTTTTTTTTCCAGCATTTTGCGCTTTAATATTAGCATGTTTTGGCCACTATTTTGACTGGTCTTAGCTCTTGAATTGGTTTGGCCCTTTGAGGTCTGCATTGCATGGTTGTTGTGCAATCTCTTTCACTAGCTTAATGTTTTAGGCTTTGTAGCATGTATTGCATGAATTGCTTGCATGATTTAGTGTCATTTTGCATCTCATTTTAGCATTGAAATATCTGCAATCTTCCTCCATTCTTCACTTTTTCATTTGCTTTAAAAGTAGTTTTGAACCCCTTGTTGGCTTGAGTGTGGAATTGAGATCCTCATGCCTGATGGTTTAATTCATTCGAGAGTTCATTACCAACAGGATGAAGCCTCTTTCATGCTCAAGGTACTTGTGGTTTGAGCCTTCTTTCACTTTAGAAGACTCTCACCTTGGACTTAATCGATTAAAGGACTAATCGGTAATGTAAAATAAGTAAACAAAATGGACAAGTAAAAAAGGGCAAGATTGAGCATCTTGGTGTTGTATTGCATGTGTTCGGATCGGACGTTAATCCAAACACAAAAAAAATGGGATGTTTCATACTCAAAGTAATGAAACGTGCCACTTTTCTTAGTCACCGTCACCCTTGATCATACATGATAGGGCGGTGGTCCTGCGAGTCTTATTCGTGCATTCATTAACTTGTACAAGCTTAGTTCTTTGGCCATTATGTATTGAGAATGCTTGGTTGATGGCTTGAGAGCCAAGAATTGCAATCCTTTGACTTTGTGTAATGATAAGGAGGGTCATAGTATACATATATTTCAAAAATACACTGCTTTGCCTCTGTTTTCTCTCTGTTGTAGCAAAAAGGAGAATTCTAAGGAAGGGGTGGCTAATCGGCTACTAGCAGTGGTCGACAGCCACCAGTAGTGGCCGACCGGCCACCAACACTGGTCGACAACCACCTTTTGTGGCCGACCAGCCATCAATCAAAAATTTGTTCAGTATGTTCCTGAGGTGGTGCAGAGGTATTCTAGGAGTTGGTGTAATTTTCAGTGGTCAAAACAAATGCAAAAAGAGGTATCCAAAGACAAGGCAGTGGATTTTCGAGAGGAAACCAACCGAGCATGCATGCATCCCTCGCCCTCGAGCCCATTTAATTGCTTTAGTTAGCTTAGTATAGCTAGTTAATTCAAATGTTGTACTTAATTAGTTAGTGTAACTGATTCTTCAATTTTGGTTTGTAATATTTAGCTAGCATATAATAGTTAGTTAATTTGTTTCAATTGCTGTAATAATTAGCTTATAATAGTTAATTAGCTTTGGTTTGTATTAGTTACCTTAATTAGCGTAGCTACTTATCTTATTCATTTGGACCCTCCTTCGCGAGGGCACAACGTTGTAATAAGTGTGCGTGCGTGTGTGCATGTCTTCCAACCCCACGTCTTTCTTCTTTTTACTTAACCACTTTTGATGGTTAGATTAGAGATCATTTTCGATTAGCATACCTTTTTCTTGCATGTTTGCATCATTCATTTGTCTTGCATGCACCGAGACTCAGCGCATCATTCAAACTGCATCGTATTTCAATATCTTCTTTGAATACGTGTTTTAAAGCATGCTATCAAAGTGTTGCAAATCAATTGCCATATTAGTAGCCGAGCCTATTAATTGCATTATTGCACGTGTTGCATTAGGCATCTTGTATGGTTAGGATCATGCATGCTTTCTAACTAGTTTTTGTTTTGGCTTGGAGTACTCGGTATGTTTTATGCTTTAGCATGCTTGCATGAGTGTGATTGCCATATTGCCATGTTTTGTATACTTTCCATGAGGCTATGTGCTTATATGCTAAATTGCTTGAATGCCTGTGGATAAAGGCTTTATCGTTTGAATTGGAACAATTCATCAAATGTGAGTTTTAAGCCCACTTTGCGAAGTGGCAAATTTTTTTTTAAGCCCATCTTGTTTGGTGGCAAATTTGCGCTTTAGCCTACTTGAGGGTGGCAAATTCAAACCATTTTTAAAAACAAACATGAGTTGAATTCGTTCCAATTCTTACGATTTTAGTCTATACTTGCTTGTGTGCGTCACATAGTAAAGTTAGCTAATAACAGAAATAAGAACACATGAGGTTTATAAAACAACATATCATGGTTAGTAGAGGCCGATCTTTTGATCAGGTGAGCGGGGGTGCTCATTTCAGGACCTTCCCCTCTCGTACCCAAGTTCCCGAGCCGAGGAAACTTTGGTGATGACGGACACGTGGCCTTTGGCACAAGTCAGCGTTTCCTAAATTTTTCCAAAATAAAATATTTAGGTAGGGACTCTGTAATCTGGCAAAGCAGTCCAGTTATGGCATTATTTGATTCAAAATCTGATTTTCCAAAATGATTTGTCAGATTAGACTCTTTGGTGTTTATCAGTTTCACATTGCACTTTGTGAGATTAGATTCAGAACTATGACAGGAGTCCGAACTGTAGGACCAATTCCAGCTCTCTGAAACGGGGGCGCGAAAAAAGTCGAGTCCCCATAATGCACCTCGATACAAACACGACTACGTTCTTCTTCATTTCCCTTCACCAAAACTGGCAACTAAGGTCGTGATCCATCTTTGTGCCTCTCGAATGTACCGCAAGGCATGAATGGTGAAACTCTCAGAGTACCTCCTCTCAATAAGACTCTGGCACGAAAAGACAATCAAGGTATCTAACACTCGAGTCAGAATACATGTTCAAGCCTTTCTCTACCTTAGCACTAGAGATCTTCTCCTAAATAGACTCTACCTCGTGATGACTCCATTGTGCTTCTATAACTTGGCTCACAAGTATGGGTTGTGCAACTATGGTAAACAAAGTAGCCGACTCAACGAATTTGCCAAGATGGAAGTCAAACTCACCCATAGCACCCAACATCTCCCATTCCCTGAAGGAAAACCTTGCTACACTACTAATGGACTTCCTACTCAAGGCATCGGCCACAACATTGACCTTCCCTAGATGATAGTGCAACTCAAAGTCGTAATCCTCCATAACCTCCATCCATCTTCTCTGCCTCAAATTCAAATCCTTCTGTGAAAACAAATACATCAAACTCTTATGATTGGAAAATACTTCAAACCTCTCACCATACAAGTAGTGCCTCTAAATCTTCAAAGCAAAGATCACAGCTATTAGTTCTAAATCGTGAGTAGGATAGTTTTTCTCATGTGTTTTCAACTACTGCGAGCCATAAGCTATTACTTTCCCCTCTTGCATCAAGACATAAGCCAAACCTTCTCGTGACGCGTCGCAATACATGGAATAGCCCAAACCCCTCTCCGGAATAATCAACACTGGAGCAGTGGTAAGTGTAACCTTAAGCTCTTGAAATGACTTCTCACAAGTCTCATTTCCTTATTCGTCAGTCTAGTCAAAGGTGAGGCCAATCCAGAGAAATCCTTCACAAAATGACGGTAATAACTGGCTAACCCCAAGAAACTACAAATCTCAAGGCATTCTTAGGTTGTTCCCAGTCTTGCACTGCTTCTATCTTCGAAGTGTCTACTGTCACTCCTTCATCGGATACCAAATGGCCTAAGAATTACACCTCCTTCAACCAAAACTCACTTCCTGTACTTAGCATACAATTTGTGGGATGTAAGAAACTCAAGCACAATCTGCAAATTTTCCTCATGTTTCTCCTCAGAGGGTAAGTAGATCAAAATGTCATCAATGAAGACGGTCACAAAAGGTGTAGAAATTCACGGAAGATCTGATTCATCAAATCCATAAATAAGGCCAATGCATTAGTTAACCTAAAAGGCATCATTAAGAACTCATAATGGCCATACCGCGTACATAATGCCGTTTTCTGGATATCCTCATCATTCACTCTCAACTGGTGATAACCCGATCTCAGGTCTATCTTAGAGAAGTAACAAAACCCTTTCAATTGGGCAAACAAATCATCTATGCGAAGCAGTGGGTACTTGTTCTTAATAGTTACCTGGTTCAACTTTCGGTAATCAATACAAAGTCATAATGTGTCGTCCTTCTTCTTAGAAAAGAGAGCCCGTGCTCCGCAAGGCGATGTACTAGGGTGAATAAAACCCTTATCTAACAATTCCTGGAGTTGAATCTTCAACACACTTAACTCAAGAGGTGCAAATCGGTGTCTTGCCAGGCACTAAGTCAACAGAGAACTCAATCTCATGGTGAGGTGGTAAACTAGTGAGATCCTCAGGAAAGACGTCCAAGTATTCACAAACTACCCTCAGCAACTTAACTAGGACTGCATCACTCTTAACACCAAAGAATGTAGCAAGAAGGAAACTAAGCTTGCCCCGACCACACGGACCACATGCTAGCAACAAGGCTCTATCAACTCTGTCCCCCAAAAAATAAAAACAATCACCACTCGAGGTACATACAGTAACCCTCTAACGGTAACCATCTATAACAACCCGATAGGATGACAACCAATCCATACCCAATATAACATCGAAACTCGACATATCAATCAATACAAATGAAAAAAGAAGTTAGCGACTAGCAACCTCTATGTCACAACCCTCTAACGATAACACTCATTCTTTCAAAACAATCTCATCACTATCTGGTGACTCTACCCTAAGTGGAGATGCTAATCCAGCCACTTTTAACCCCAATGTCGATGTAAATGCAGGCAAAATAAAAGAATGAGATGCACCTGTATCAATCAACACATTAGCAATAGAATTATATAACAAGAAGTTACATCTTACTACTGAAGGCGCTGGCACTAAGTCTGCCGTGGTAAGAGCATACACAAGCCTTGTAGGTCCCTACTCAACCTACTCACCCCTCGGAGCATAAGTTTGAAACACTAACTGAGCCAAAGAGACTCACTGATTAGCCCTTGAGGCCTATACTGACGGTATATGCTAATCGCTTTGTGCCTACATCTGACCAGATGCACCAGATGTACCACTCGACTGAGGGCAAACCCCCTTATGTGCCCCCGACTACCCACAGTAATAACAAGTAAGTGGTTGCCCTCTCTCCTAACTCTGGCTCTGAGAACAAGCCGTCGACGGTACAGACTGTTGCCCCCCTCCCTTCTGCGAGCAAACTATTGACTTGTGATCCAACTGACTACAATTAAAACATGTGATCCCGTATTGACCACGTCTCCATGACCTAAAACTAGGTATAGGAAAAGTGGACCTAGACTGTGCTCCCTAGGACTATTGTGGGGTGGAACCCCTCTACCTCTTATTGTCCAGAGTCTCCCTCTGAACCTCTTAATTCCTTTGCCTGGAGCTCTTCATCCACTCCTCCTCAGTCTGAATCACGGTATCAAAGTGGGTTGCCACCTCCACAACACAACTGTAATCCCTAATCATAGACACGACCACCTTGAAAAGGAGTCCAGTCCTCAATCTCTTCTCAAACTCTAAGCAACAGCATTCCTTTGTCGTTACCAACTCCGGTGTAAACCTCGATAAACTAGTAAAAGTAGTCTCAAACTCCGCCACTAGTGTGTTTAGCTATTTGAGCTTCAAGAACTGCTCCCTCAACTTCTTCCTAATAATGGAAGGTAAAAACTTATCCTAGAAGGCATTGATAAAGGCCTCCCATGTCACTCCAATGCATCCACTCATATACTTCCACCATTGACCCCTATCTCCCTTTAGCTGGAAGGATGCCAAGGTTAGTCTCGCCCCACCATCTTCGATGCCAAGCATCTCAAACGTCTTCACCATCTGCTCGAGACATTCATTTTCTTTCAAAGGCTCTTTCGGATCCCCCAAAACCTCATCCGAATTAGACCGAAAGAACTTCCTCCTAAAAAACGATGGTCCTGTCTCAGCAACCTGGGCTTGAACTTGATTCTCAACTCTGAGAATGTCCATGGATTCCCACAAGGCTTCAACCATCACACGGGCTGAAACACTTGTGGCCTATTGCCTAACCGGTTCGGCCACATTGGTCAGACCAACCCCTTCCTCATGCGCCAGAATATCATCTGGTAACAACACCTCCTATCGTCTAGGCTTGCCACGCCTACCATCACCACGTCCATGTCTTAACATCCTAATGAAGGTAACACAAGATATTAGCACATTTACAAATGTGCCAAAGCTAACTCACTTGCGTCCTAATGCGATGGACAACAATTAATTTACTCCATATAAGCACATAATCACATAAACACATACGAATTTCCTTTCTAGATAATGATCATCCTGCGACGTTGCCAGAGTTTCGATTAGAAATAGTAGTGATCAAGTGCTCTTCTAACAAGACTTCTAGAAACTCGTAGACCCAATTAACATCTTAGAAATTAAATTCCATACCCATTTAGCCATATAAACATGTTATCACATAGTATATCATACACACAAATATCTCTATGAAGCGAGATAAACCCATTGTGGTAAGAACCACTTCCCATGTATCCAAAGTATTCACACCCAGTACGCTCTAATACCAAGTTGTAACGCCCCGAAACAATTACAATAAACTATCCACAATATTAATAAATAATAACAATGTGTAAACGTAGTTTTCTAAAATAAGTAACCTTTCATTTCATATAATCCCATGGTACAAAAGGTAGCACATGTGGTTATACATTCACAAGTCCTAACCTTGAATCTATAGCATGTGTTACAAGTTATAACATAAGATTTAAAACAAATAAGAAATGCTCTAAAGGCTTACAACTTTCTAAGACAATACTTTGTTACAACAAAAGTGAGATTAAACTCAATACAAATAAAGCCCCAAGCTTGTACAAAATAAATACAACAAATAAACAAAATGAAGCACTTGCTCCAAATCCTCCAAAGCTATTACCTTGGCGAAGGCATATCATCAGCACCTAAAAATGGTTTTCCCACATAGGGTGAGCCAAAACCTAGTAAAGATACTCTAACACGGTGTGTAAATCTTAATAGAGTTATAAAGTGAATGTATATGTAATGCTCATTCCAAAATATTTCATATATCTTTTCAAAACCATGCAATGCCAATTTTATATCATAATTCATGTAATCAATTAATTTTCAAAAGAAAACAGGGCAATAGATACAACACTGGAAATCTCTAGGACATATTTGTAAGTAGGGTACAAGCACTACCAATTTGTCATTTTTACCGGCATTAACTGAAAGGCTCGACACCTAACCGCGCGGGTTTCTGGACTTTCACCAAGGACACTTAAGCCAACATAATACCATAACTACAGGCCTACCCAGATCCACCAAGGTATTCACCTATTTTTCTCAATACAATAACCATTTTCAATGAGTTAAACATGTTACAATGCTCAATGCAATGAATGAGAAAAATTGTTTCAATTTACCTAGTTCTCATGCAATTTTCACAACAATCATAGTTATCCTCCACCGATTGTCCAAAACAGATATCTCTAAGTAGATAATTAAATTTCAACACAGATATACTTTTCCATCATTTCCAATTAGGAGTGATAATTCATATCCAACTCCATTTCCATCATCATCATTGTTCCAATTCCATAAAACCAACACCCATTTCATTTCTCTTTACAAAATCAAATTTTCACAATTAAGGGCAAAAATATCATTTTCTTTAAAAATCAATTTCTATGGATAAAATCCACCATTTATTGAAACCCAACCATTTTTACAAGGCCACAACCTTATACAAGAACCCATTTTTGAAAACCCTCTTTTGATTTTAAAACCAAAACCCTAGATTTTTATTTAGAAATTCGCAAATCACAATCTTGTTTTAGAAAAACAAACAACTAAGTTAAAAATCATAAAAAGAGTCAAAGTAATTACTACCTCAAGAAGTGAAGAGGAAAACTCAGAAAAACTCAAAGTCAGCGAAACCACGAAATTCATAGATCAAAAGAAAGCCCTTGAAGAGATCTACAACCTTTCTTAAAGGACTAGGGTGAAAAGATGACTCTAGGTGAGTGGATCTAAAGATCTAAGTGAAAAAGTTTGAGTTTAGAGAAAGAAAAGAGAAACTCAGGATGTAGAGAGAGAAGTGAAGCAAAGTGAAATGAACAAGTGTTTAAAGCCAATTTATAGTAAGAAAGTACTAATAGAATAATAGCCCCAAAATCAATGAAAAGTATAAGTCAAAAAACCCCAAAAGTAGGGCCCAAAACCAAACCAAAAATCTAAAAATAACTCGAAGGGGTCGACCCCTAAGGCATTGGTGTCGATTATCGAGAAGAAATGTTGAGACACTATGTAGGCACCCCATTTTTCACCACCCTTAAGACTTGGGCGCCACTGATTGATCACTCGATGATGAAAGTTATGTTGTGCAAATGTTCAATTTCTACAGCAAGAAGAGCTCCTAAATCGTAACCTTACAACCCATTTCGGACCAAAACTATATTAGACCTTAGAACCCTCTCTTTTGAAATTTTTTTGAAAATGTTTCTACGATGTTCCAAGGCTCGTATTTTGTTTAAAAATACTGCACTATTCGGTAAACCGAGCAAGGACAAAGTGCAAATAAATGAAAGGGAGGTGAACTCTTTGAAAAAATCTTTTAAACAACTTATTTAAAGGTTTGGAGTTGAATAAAATAGGAGGGGAGGGAAGAAAACTAGTTGGGGAAGAAGTTGGGTATTAATCCGTTAGGACAAAAATCAGCAGCCTTCACTAAAATAGACTTATCTGTTTTCACAATTAGAATTTAGATGTGAGATTGACACAATTGGAAATTAAACTTCTGGGGCTTCAATTTAGAATCAAGAATGACCTAAAACCAAGTCCGAATGAGGGAGATATGCCCGTTTCAAGTCGGGCCTGAAAGCTGATTTTTTTGCCTACCGGCCATTTGTGTAAAAAGCCAGATTTTTGTAGATATTTTTTGCTAGCTGTTCCCACACTGCACCAACTATTCCTATATAGATATTTCCAAGATAGACACATGGTTTTCTATATATAGATGAACTTCCCTCATGGTTAAAAGGTTAGAAAAATTTAGGAGTGAGAAATATTTTTGAAGAGCAAAATTTGAAAAATTCCTCTCTACAATTCTCTCTCTCTCTCTCTCTCTAGCAACTTGCATAGCCTTTGCCTAAACACTCTAGACCAAACCTAGAGAGCTTCTTGCTGAGGTGATTTGAGCTTGATTTTGAGCTCTTAAGGCACTTGAGAGTGTGAAATTAGTGGTTTGTAACTAGAAGAAGCATTTCTATTCGAGAGGTATACCTTCTAGTGTTTTTGTACCATCTTTACACCACTTGTTCTCCATCTTTTCTTGCTATTTTTAAGCTGTTTATTACCTGTATTTTTGGGCTGAAACTTGTGGTTTAAGGCCATTTAAGATAGAGGGGTTGATAGCCTTTCTTTGAACCTTGCTTCTAAGGCCTTTGCTCTTGTGTTTCCCACCTTCTCATCAACTTTTTTTTTTTTTTATAATTCTTTACCACTGATTTTCAGAGGTTTTTAGAGGCAAAAATCATGTTTTAAAGTCCCAAAAGTGAAGGGGTTAGTCTCCTCTCCTTGTGCTTGTGTGCTAGTGTAGACCGTCGTGAACTCCGCTCTGCGCGCGAGGACGCGAATTGTTGTTCTTAGCTACTACAGTTCGGACTTCTATCACTGTTCTGAATCTAATCTCACAAAGTGCAATGTAAGATTGATAAATCACCAAAGAGTCCAAATCTGGCAATTGGTTTTAAAAAATCAATTTTGAATCAAAAAGCGCCAAACATGGACTGATTTGCCAGATTTCAGAGTCGCCACCTAAATATTTTGTTTTTGGAAAATTTAGGAAACCCTGACTCATGCCTAAGGCCACGCGTCCGTCATCACCAAAGTTGCGTCGGCTCGGGAACTTGGGTACAAGAGGGGAAGGTCCTGAAATGAACACCCCCACTCGCCCGATCAAAGATCAGCATTTACTAACATGATATGTTGTTTTTGAAAATGCATGCATTCTTATCCCGATTATTAATCTAGAATTACTATGTGATGAGCACAACATACAATATAGACTAAATCGCCTAAGTTGAAACAAAAACATCTCATGTTTGTTTGCTTGGAAATGGTTTGAAAATGCTACTCGCAAGTAGGCTAAGTCGTGGATTTGCCACCCTCAAGTGGGCTTAAAACATGATGATTTTGCCTCCCTCAAGTGGGCTTAAAACTCGCATTTCGATGAATTGTTCCAATTCAAGCAATCAAGCCTTCATCCACAGGCATTCATGCAGTTATATCAGTTAAGCACATAGCCTCATGGCAAGCATGCTATCATGGCAGTCACTTATATACATGCAAGGATGTTAAAGCATAAACACTCACAGTGTACTCCGAGCCAAAAAAGGAAGCTAGTTAGTAATCAATGCATGATCCTAGCTATGTCAAGAATGCTTAATGCAACACATACAAAAATGCAACTAAGATAGGCTCGACCATTCTAAGATGTCATGTGAATGCAACTTGATAACATGTATTCAAATCGGTATTGAAATACAATGCAGTTTGTATGATGCGCCGAGCCCGGTGCATGCAAAACAAATGAATGAATGCAAACATACATGGCATAAGGTATGCTAATCGAAATATGCCCTAATCTAACCACTGAAAGCGGGTAAATAAAAGGGAGAAAGGCGTGGGGTTGGAAGACATTCACACACACACGCACACTTATTACAACATTTGTTCCCTCTCGATGGAGGGTCCGAATAATAAGCTTACTAGCTAATCTAAGCTAATTAAACTAATTATTATGAAACGAAACTAATTAAGTTAACTAGTTATTACAAAACAAATCGATTAGCTAAGCGCATTAACTAATTAAGTACGAAACCAAAGCATTAGCTAGTTAAGTAAAGCAGCTAAACAAAGCAGTAAAGAGATGTCCTCATGGCGAGAAGTGCATGCATGCTCGGTCGCCTCGCTCGGAAATCCATCACTGTGCCCCAACTTGCCTCTGTTTGCATTTGATTTCAGATCACTGTACAAACCTCCAGATAGCTTTTACACCACCATGGAGACCTCCAGGAACGTTGCCGACCACTTATTAGTGTTGTAGACCACCTGCCGACCACTTACATTTGCTATAGACCAGAAAAAGTTGTCGGCCAGCCACTTTTACTGGTCTGCCGAACAAAAAATGCTGCCCAACTCCAGTTTGCTGCAACAGAGAACAAGAAGGGGCACGGCAGTGTATTTGCAAGGTATGTGTGCACAACCACTCTCCCTACCATTTCATGAGCTCAAGGGAGTGCGGTTCTCGACTCTCAGGCCACCAACCGAGCATCGCAATGCACGATGGCTGAGAAGCCAAGATTGCGCAATTCAATGTCAAAGAATGCACAAATAACACATAAGGGCCTTAAACTCTATCATGCATGATCAAGAGGGTCGGCGATCGAGAAGTGAGGCACGCTTCATCACTTCAAGTATGAAACGACTCTCGTTTCTCATGTTTGGATTAACACCCTATCCAAACACAATGCACCACGACATAAGCATGATCAGCCTATCAATGCTAATGGCATGCAAAAATAATGCAATGCAACAAAATGCAAACAACATGTAAACACAATGCAATGCAACAACATGCAAACAACATGCTATTCTACCAATGCTAGGATGACATGCACAAAATTCTACCATGCAAACAATGATGCATGGAAGGCTTAGAAGCTAAGGCATGAAAGCCAGTAAAGGGTACCTCACAAGGGGCATGCAAAACAATGCTCAATGGACTTAAACCGAATATGGACAGACCTAAATCATCCCAAAACAGTGGCCAAAATGCTATGAAAGGATGGTATGAAAGTCAAGAAAATGCATGCTCATGCATTGGTTCACCAACTAAGCATAAGAGCACAACTCTCAAAAGTGCTCAAGGAGTGACAAATGTAAGAGTGTAGCCACACTATATGCACTGAAATCAAGTGTTAAATGATGCCAAATCATTCAAACAACATAAGCATAAATCACATGCTAAATGATGCTATACCATGCAAACAACATAAGCAAAACATGTTGGAGGCCTTCAAACACAAAGCTAGTAAAGGCCTTTACACTACAACCATACAAAACACGAGTCATATGACCAAGACCACTCAACACAGAGTTAAAGCATGTCAAAATATTAGCAAAAATGTGCTGGAGTCAAGCTAACACAAGCTAAAATGATAGGCTAACTCATTAGACATGTTAGGTTAGTAAGCATGATTACACTACAAGTGTAAAAAGCTAGCAAGAAGTGACCCAACCAGCCAAAAACAAAGTTGAAGCATGTCAAAACAAAGCCACAAACATGCTTGAACTAAGCTACAAAAAACTAGAAATACATGCTCACAAGTTAGGCCATCTACACTTGCAAAGAAGACACAAGGAGAGGAGGCCACCCCCTCCTATTTTGGACCTCAAAACCAACTTTCTACCACTGAAATTCCCTTGGAATTCAGTGGTTAAAAGGCAAAGAAAAGATTGTTTTAAAAGCTTTGAAAGATGGCTCAAAAGGCTTTTCAAGCCAAAGAGCAAAGGGAGGAAACCACCCCCTAACTAAACAAGGCTCAAACCATGATTTTAAAACTTTAAAAGAAGAGTTTTTCAGAGGTTAAAACCAGCCTCAAAGTATTGTAAAAAGATGGCCAAACACTTAACCAAAACAAAGCTTGAAAGGGACAAGTCCTTACCCTTGAAGTATAATAACAAAACAGCTGAAATTCTGAGCCAAAACCAAGCTTAAGACCTCAAA
>NW_021025537.1:101798-127315 GCF_004153795.1 Camellia sinensis | reverse complement strand
ACTTTCAATCAAACTGGCCTTTTGGCCTTTTCAGACTTTGAATCAAACTGGCCTTTTGGCCTTGTCAAACTTTCATATCAAACTTGGTCCACCATTCAAATTAATGGATTTACAAAACTTACATAGGAGTAAGCAATTGGACAACAATATATTTCAAATATCTTTGTCAAGATATTACTCACAGTGATCGGTTGGTTGGATTGCCCTGGAGCTTGACCCTACACATTCCATAAACACAAAAGGGTTACAAACAATTCAACCCGTTCTAAATTCACATCTTCTTTAGGCTTCATTCTTATCTCTTCAACTCATTTAAAATGCTCAATGCATGCCTAAGAGTGCTTACAAGTGAAAGAGGATGGAAAACAAAACACATAACGCATAAACAAAATTTCAAAAAACAGGGTCCCCGCTCAAGCGTGGAATTCTCTGCTCGAGCGGACCCATGAGGTTTGCAAAAGTACTGGTTATGCTATTTTTACGCTCGAGCGTGAAACTTGAACGCTCGATCGGAAGTCCATCCTACATAGCTCCCTGCTTGAGCGTGAACTTCCCCGCTCGAGCGGACACCGTGTTTGCAAAAATAAGCTGGGAGCACGAAATTCACGCTCGAGCGGCGATTTCCCCGCTCGAGCGGACATCAATTTTTTGGGTTTTGCAGAATTTGTTCTTGAGCTCAATTCGACCTCCAAAGGTTCCAAACTCATAATTTTTTGCTCAAACTTCATATATACATGTACTAACATGGTACAAACACTAAATTACAACACAATGGAGCTCAATTTCACAATTTAATCACATGCATGTCCTAATCTACACCAAATTCACTTTCTACATAACAATTTCATACATTCAGGCTCATACCTCTTATGAATGGTACATGCATGTGAGATATGGCTCCCATTTCAACTCAAATTGTACAAATGGTGGTCACAAGCATGGATTCTAGCCACAATTTAACATGGGTCATAGTTTTTATGCTCAATCGTACAAATTCATGGTTATTATGCACATGCAAGCATTCCATGACTTCAAATACAACAAAATCAACCCAATTTCCTTATGATCAAACTAACTCATGTTCTTGACCATTAATCAAACTTGAATTCACAATTTACAACATTAAACTCATGAATTCACTTACCTAGAGGCTCAATTCTTCCAATCTAAGGTCAAATCTAGAGTTAGACTTCAAATTTCCAAGCCTTCAAGATCAAACTTTGATTCTCCTACACTCTCTCTCTCTCTAGTTTGGTTCTCTCTTTCTCTTCTTAGAGTTGAAACCAGCCCAAATGATATAAAAGGAGAAATCAATTATAATAAGGCCCTTTACATGTGCTCTCATAGGCATAATTGATTTGAATTAAATAATTGAGCACTCAAGCACCAATTTAATCTATTTATTTTGATCCGAATCAATTTGCAATTAAATTTTACCGTAGGCTCTAAAAATTACGCTAATCACAAAGGCGTAATCGATTTCAGTTTCTGTGGCCGATAGGGCCTTCAATTTAATTCCCAAAGCAGATAGTCAAACAGATATTCCTACGGTGAACAGATAGAAATTCAAAGCCACATATTTTCACATAATGGCACACAAAATCACATTAAACACATAATCATATTCATATTAAGGACCAATTAGCACAAAACGGTACAGGGTTATCACAATGAACGTGTCCACATCCCAACTCAAACCCATGGTGGTGACCGTGGTAGATGAAGATAGGATATGGTGGAAAATGGGAGTGTATGTTCAGTGCCTGAGGGCTCCGTGGATTTATCTGAGGAGGAATATAACCCATGTCGCTATATTGTACCAACCAATCATGCCAAACTAGAGGTGGAGTTGCCAATAGGAATGGAGGTTAGTGTGGTCAGAGAGGATGACCCAAGCCAGGGATTAGATGATCTAGCCGACCTGGAGGAAGATATCAACAATCTGTAGTTCTTTGATGAGCAAGATTCTAGGGATGTGCACATTGATTGGTTCAATCTGAACGGGTCAACAGATAACTCTAGGTGGCTCAGTGATAAACCTGATGTAGATGAGGGGCTTCAACCAAAACTGGAAGAGCAAGAAACAGGAACTGCTACGAGGGCTGGAACAGTCAAGGACAAAGGGAAGTTGCTGGAGAGCACCAGTATTAAGAATTTAGCTCAGGAATCGGGCATTGTTAGTACTGCTGATACAGAATAAGAAGCCACTAAAGCGGTTTGAACAGGAAAGAGATGAGAACAGTAAAAAAACTGGAAAAGCCGAACACCCTATAGGGGATGGTTGTAATGTGAGAGTGATTACAACGGAACCAGACAATTGCCTATCCGTGGCTGGAGGAGTATGGTGGGAAGATGATGATTTGCATCTTGCTCACACTGATGAGAATTGGGGCCAAGACTTGCCAGACGATACTTGGTACTCTGAGGAGGTGGATCATATGACTAGAAGTGGGTGGTACTTCAAGCCCCCACTGTTAGACCAACCTGAAGCATCCGAAAAAGATAAGGAGGCTGAAAAACAGAAGGACAAGCAGTTGGAGGAAGAAGCTGTACTGAAGCAGCTAAAGAAAATCCAGGCTGATATATCTACCTGGGGTTTGTTTATGGCTTCACGAGTACACAGGCAAGCTGTACTGTCTGCAATGGATAAAGCCCAACTATCTATCGACACAACTCCAGAACAACTAGTGGGACTGGTTTTCCCAGGAGGTGCCGTGCCGACTTTGACCTTCTCAGATAAAGAATTGTCGCTGGAAGGCTCTGCACACAACAAGCCTCTATACATATCGGTGGAGTGCCGAGAAAAGTGGATACCAGTGGTATTGGTTAACACTAGGTCTGCAATTAATGTCTTTCTATGCTGCACGACCTATGCTATTGGCCTGAAGCCGGCAAAGTTTGTACCTACGGCCCAGGTGATTCGGGCATACGACAACACCGGTAGAGAAGTGATGGGGACAATGCAAATCAAGGTTCAGGTTGGACCAGCTCAGCAGGACATTGAATTTCATATATTAGACGTGCTTGCCACTTTCAACCTCCTACGTGGGCGATCGTGGTTGCACCAAGTGAAAGCTCTCTCCTCCACCCTCCACCAGATGCTAAAATACCCCTGCGGTAAAGGGGTGGCCATTGTGTTCGGCAATTCATCCATTTACCCTCTGCCAGAGGTCACTACACCCGTACTGGAGATTGTGTATGGCGACGAGGATGTTTTCTTGTCCAGATTTACCTTGGCTGGGGCCCGAGTAGTGTAGAGTATTCTAGCTGTTGATGAGGGCTTGTACATCAATGCACGATTTCTATACCTCATGAATAAGCTACAGCATGTGCCCGTGATAGGATTAGGAAGGGGCGGCCAGAAGGGCGTCACAACATTGGCCGAAGTGTTGCATAACCCATATACCTTTAGGCTTGGCTACTTGCCCACCAAAGAGGACTGGGTGAGAAAAGCGAAAGCAATGGCAGGTATAGACGCGCACTAGGGCTTCAATGCTACAGTTCAGACTCAAAAGTTATGGTTCTTAATCTGATCTCACGATGTGCGATGTGAGATTGATAAATCACCAAAGAGTCCAAATTCGACAAATCGTTTTGGAAAACTGATTTTTGTAAAGAAGTGCCAAACATGGACTGCTTTGCCAGATACAGAGTCGCCACCTAAATATTTATTTTGGGTGAATTTAGGAAACCCTGACTCGTGCCTAAGGACACATGTTCGTTATCACCAAAGTTGCCTCGGCTCGGGGACTTGGGTACGATTGGGGAAGGTCATCTATGAGCACCCCCGCTCGCCTGATCAAAGATTGGCCTGTACTAAACATGATATCTTGTTTTTGAAAACACATGCGTTCTTATTTCAGTTAATTAGCTAGTCTTACTATGTGATGCGCACGACAAACAAGTATAGACTAAATCGCCTAATTTGAAACAAAACATTGCATATTCGTTTTTTTGAAAATGGTTTGAAGTTTGCTACTCGCAAGTAGGCTAAATCATGGATTTCGATGAATTGTTCCAATTCAACCAATCCAACCTTCACCCATAGGCATTCAGGCAGTTTATATCACATAAGCAGTTAGCCTCATGGCAAGCATGCTTACATAGCAACATACACACTCGTGCAATATGCTAAAGCGTAAACACTCACAGTGTACTCTGAGCCAAAACAATGAACTAGTTAGAAATCCTGCATGATCCTAGTTTATGTTAAGATGGCTAATACAACACATGCATAATGCAACTTAGACAGGCTCGGCTATTCTAAGATGGTATATGAAATGTAATTTGATAACATGCTGTTGAACACGTATTCAAGTAATGTATTGAAAGTACAATGCAGTTAGTATGATGTGCCAAGTCTGGTGCATGTAATACAGATGAATGGATGCACGCATGTGAAGCATAAGGTATGCTAATTGAAATATGCCCTAAAACTAACCATTGAAAGTAGGTAAGTAAAAAAGGAGAAAGAATTGGGGGTTGGAAGACATGAACACACACACGCACGCTTATTACAAAATTTGCCCTCTCGACGGAGGGTCCGAATAAATAATACAAACCAACTAATTAACTAACTAACAAGCTAATTAATTATTACATAACCGAATGAATAACTAGCTACAACTAATTATTACAAAACTTAATTAATTAACAAATTAATTAACTGACTACAAATGAAAAGTGACAAATGATGCTGCTCCAGCTCTGTTCGAAGAAGTGGAAGGTGCATGCTCGGTTCTTGTCCCGAAAGCTCTCTGAATGCTCTTTAGAGGCTCTTTTTGCAGGGTGTCCTAAAGGAATTCCTCCTGAATCTTACCAAAACCAGTCTGGGGAATACACCAGTGGCCTGCCGGCCATGGGGAGCTGCTGCCGACCCCCCTGCCGACCAAGAGTGGGCACTGCCGGCTAGGAATGAAGGACTGCCGGCCATTTGCAAGGCACTGCCGGCCACTGGTGTGTTATGACACCAAGCTGCAGCAGAGCACAAAATAGAGAAAATGGAGGGTCTCCCAAGGGTATGTACGCACTATGCCACCCCATTTCACCTTGAGACATCATAAGAGAGGCATAGTCGGATCCAAGACCATCAATCACGCATCTCGATGCATGATGGCCAAAGATCCAACTTGTGCAAATCAATATGAAATGAATGCACGAATAAGCACATAAAGCCTAAAACTCTATCATGTGTAATCAAGAGCGTTGGCGACCGAGAATTGAGGCACGTTTCATCACTTGAAGTATGAAACATCCCTCGTTTCTCGTGCTCAGATTAACACTTAATCCAAACGACAATGCAACGCAAACATGGCATGCGCAATGCGACTCAAGCATGCAAAATGCAATATAATAAGCATGTAACAACAATGCCAGCAACAAGCATGTAACAAGATACAAAATAACACATGTAACAACATGCAAAGATGGACTTAAACCAGAGTGGGTAGACCACAGCAATGCCCAAATCAGTGGCCATAATACTAAGATGAAGGCACCGAAAGCACATACAAGCATGCATGCCAATTAGCTCACCAATTAAGGTGCTAAGGTGCAACTCACAAGAACACCTAAAGAGTGAAACGCATGGAAGTGTAACAACACTAAGTGCACTGAAATGAGATGATAAACGATGCCAAATCATTTAAACAACACAAATAAAACATGTGAAGGTCCTTAAAGCATGGAGCTATCAAAGAGGACTAGAAAGGAGGCATGCAATACATAGCACAAATGCATGAACTAAGCATGGACAGAGCTTAAATAGGTCAAAATAAGGACCTAAACATGCTGAGATGAGGGCCCAAAGGCCTAGGCATGCAAGCATACAAGCTAAGACATAAACTAGGCAATAATGCACAACGCTCAAAGGCACTTAAAGCATGATTGAAGTGGGAATATGGCAATGCTATAAGCTCTGAAATATCATGTTAGGTGATGCCAAATCATGTACACAACACAAATGATGCATGCAATGATGCTCAAAGCTTGAGGCAAACAAGAGCACTTGTACTACAAGTATACAAAACATGAAGTATGTGACCAAGGTAACCTAAAACAATCCTAGTACATGTTAAAATGATACTAAAACATGTATAGAAGTAAGCCAAAACAAGCTAGCATGGTGAGCATGAGGCATGATGCATACAAGGCAAATAAGGTAGATTACACTACACCTATTAAGACCAAGCATGGGATGACTCAACCAACAAAAATCAGAGTTGAGCCATATCAATATAAGCCCAAAAACCCATTGGGATGACATCCCAAAGACCTAAGCATAGAGGCATGCACAATGATCCATTCATGAGGCATAAAACACAAACTCTCTAAGACATTGAAAGCATGCCAAATGCAAGTGTATGACCACATTACATGGACTGAAATAACATAACAAGTGATGCCAAATCACTAAAATAGGCCAAGTAATGAATGCTAGAGGACTTGGTGCCCAAAGCTAACAAGCTAGGTTGAACCATGGCTATACAAAGAAAGTCATGCATGGCCAAAACAACTGAAAACAGACCTTAAACATGGTAAAACATGAACAAAAATCTTATTTAAGTTAAACCAAAAGCATGCTAAAATGACATGTTACAACATGATGCATGTTAGGCTATTTCAAAGGGGTTGCAGTACAAGTGTGTGGAGCATGCAAGGGCCAACCAAACCAAACCAAAACAGAGTCATGACATGGTAAAACATCACCAAAAACATGCTGAAATGGACTCAACATAAGCTAGAATGACATGTCAAAGCATGAGCCGCAAATGGGATTACACTACACATACAAGATGTAAGCTCAAGGTGACCAAACCAGCCATGGAAAGAGTTACGATAGGCCCTAAAAGTCACAAAAAGTGCCTGAACTAGGCCTCAAAAGTATGGGGATACATGCTCCTTTGATAGGCCAATAACTCAAGCAAACAAAACAAAAAGAGAGGGGTCACCCCCCTCTGTTTTGAGGCCTCAAAACCACATGCCTACCACTGAAAATCCGTTGGACTTCAGTGGCTAAAAGGCCAAACCAAGACTACTCCAAAGGCCTTAAAGCATGGCACAAAACAAAGCCTAACAAGGAATACAAGAGGGTTGTACACCCATAACACCAAAAAGACCTTAAACAATCATCAAAAGAACTTAAAAACAAAACTTTTTCAGTTGGACGCTAGGCCTAAAACAATATGAAAGGATGGCCAAAATGAGGTACAAATAAATGCTAAAATGGGGAATATGTTCACCTTTGAAGATCAACTTCGAAACCAGCAACCTCAGAGGCTAGAAACCAAGTTTCAAAGCTCAAGTAACACTCCCAAGAACCTTAGCTCAAAGATGGTGATGTATCTCTATGTGTTGTAGTGCAAAATTGCAAGAAAAATGGACTTTAGAACACTATTTTATGCAATATATAGAGAGAGAATGAGAAATACAGAGAGAGAGAGAGAGAGAGAGAGAGATCTTTCTTCTCTAAAATGGATGAACTTCTGCTAAGGAGAGAGGACCTCTCCTTATATAGAAGAAAAACAATGCAAAGCTTGTTAAACAAACTTGGAAAGGGGTTCATCCCTTCATACACGTGTATGGAGGGGAGATGAACGAAAACCAGCTGGCTCAAAAGATCTGGCGTGAAACCTGTTGAGACAAGGGGTCTACCGGCCATCAGTGGTGGTCGACAGTGGCTCATTGATGGCCGGCAGGCTTTATCAATGGCCGGCAGTAACAAAGGCAAGGCCAGCAGGGCCAAAAGGTGGTCGGCAGTGCCTTCCAAAAATCATGCAGAAAGGGCCAACACCTGGTCCAAAAAAGGGACAGAAAGGATACAGGGTTTGGAAAGCTCAAACCTGTGACGTTTTGCCGCGACAGTCGAGTGCTCGACGGGCAATCGAACTAGTTGTTGGATGTACCTGCAAGCACAACCAAGCCTTGAGGACGGTAAAAAATATGGTGTCTACAGTAGGAAAAACCAGAGTTAAACAAACTGGGAAGCACTATGAACTTGTGCACAGGCCAATTTAGGGAACTCTGAACGACCGTTTTGTCCGGGAAGGAGAAGACTTCCCATTTTGTGGCTTTCCTGAGCCATGGTTTAATTCGGAGGAGCAGCGTGTCCTCGGTTTTGAGATCTTCTTTGATATACAGCTGCAAAAAAGTGAAGCCACAGAGGAAAAGGCTAAACTTATTGTCAAAGCTAAGCGGAGCATAGAAAATGATCTGGGCAACGATGAAATTGAGGTGGGAGCAGCACTGGAATGTCTCCTTTTGGACCCTTCGATCAATTCAGAGAACTTGGGGATAACCTAGCCGTTTTCATGATCCCAGTTGGGGGCGAACCTTTCTTGCAGCATCTTGGATGCATCTGATGTACCATCCATCGTCTGGAAGTTCGAGGAGGGCTACTTATCCAGCAGTTCTAAGTCAGGTAGTGAACCAGAATCTGATTCCATAGAGTTTGTGGAGTCAGAATCAGATTCTAGTTCTTCTGAGTCTGAGTCCGGGTCCGGTATTCTTGGGGTTGATAACCCGGATGCCAAGGTGTTGTTCAGGCCATCTTTTTCCTTTTCTTTTGAGTCAGTTGTAACCGAGGAATTGGATGGGCAGGACCAATTGAATGAGAATGCTGCGACAGATTTTGAGTACTTCTCTGTGCCTCTTGTGTATTGTATTAATCATGATTTCAAAATTTTGATAAAAATGACGAGGAAGGAATTCCTCTGGTTGTGAAACATTTGATTGATTGAGAGGAGGAGAGGTTTGCAAAACCCCTTATTAATAAAATCATTGCAATTAATATGGGTACTGAGAAGGATCCTCATTTGGTCCAGATCGGGTCCACGTTGTATGCGGAGAAGCACGAGCACTTAGTCGCTTTATTAAAAGATTTCAAAGATGTTTTCGCATGGTCCTATGAAGACATGCCTGGAATCGATCTTGAGATTGTACAACATCAGATCCCTCTTGACCCCGAGGCCTGACCCGTCAAACAAAAACTTTGGAGAATGCGCCCGGATTGGGCTTTGAAGATTAAGGAGGAGGTCACCAAGAAGATAGATGCAGGGTTCTTGTTAGTATCTGAGTACCCCACTTGGTTGGCCAACATTGTTCTAGTGCCGAAGAAAGATGACAGAATTCGGGTGTGTGTGGATTTCAGAGATTTGAATAGAGCCAGTCTGAAGGACGACTTTCCTCTACCGCACATTGATGAATTGGTGGACTTCACTGCAGGCCATGCGTTGCTCTTCTTCATGGATGGATTTTCTGGGTATAACCAGATCTTGATGGCACTCGAGGACAGAGAGAAGACTGCCTTCACCACGCCATTGGGAACCTATTGCTACAGGGTGATGCCGTTTGGGCTGAAGAATTCTAGGGCAACCTATCAACGGGTTGCAACCATAATTTTGCATGACATGATCCATAAAGAGGTCGAGGTGTACGTGGACGACATGATTGTCAAGTCCAAGGAAAGAGAGGGCCACTATACCGCCTTGGAGAAATTCTTTCAATGGATCATAGAGTACAGATTGAGGTTGAATCCATAGCAGTGTACATTTGGTGTAACAGCAGGAAAAATGCTGGGATTCTTGATTACACAGAGGGGCATCGAGGTCAATCTTTCCAAAATCAAGGCCATCTTAGAAATGCCACCACCAAGGACAAAAAAGGAGGTGCAAGGCTTTCTGGATAAAGTGTAATTCATAAGACGGTTTATTGCAATATTAACCTTGACTTGTGAACCACTATTTGGTCTTCTGAAGAAAGGAAAGAAATTCCAATGGGATGACCGATGCCAATTTGCTTTCGAGCAAATCAAGCAGTATCTGCAGAATCCATCTGTGTTGTCACTGCCAAAGCCGAGAAAGCTATTGATTCAGTATCTATCACTAACAGACACAACAATGGGATGCATGCTTGCGCTGGAATCTAGGGATAAGGTGGAGAAAGCCATCTACTACCTGAGTAAGAAAATGCTGGAATATGAGACCTGTTACACCCCTTTGGAGAAGGCTTGCTTGACCTTGGTATGGGCTACCAAGAAGTTGAGGCACTACCTGTTAGCTCACTCAGTAATTCTGGTTTCGAGATTAGATCCCATTAAATATCTCTTCGAGAAACCAACACTTATGGGTAGGCTAGCCCGTTGGTTGCTTCTCCTCTCCGAGTTTGATTTGAAGTATGTGACTCACAAGTGTGTCAAGGGGAGAGCGGTAACTGAGTTCTTGGAAGATCACCCAGTGGAAGGGGACGAAGCAGTAGAATACCTATTCCCAGATGAGGCAATTCTACAAGTTGAGGAAGAAACCTGGACAATGTACTTTGACGGAGCATCTAACCATTACGGTTATGGGATAGGGTCGTTACCGATAGCACCCGACAATTCCTACATAGCTTTAGCCTTCAAACTCCGGTTCAAGGTATCGAACAGCGAAGCAGAATACGAGGCGTGTATCGTTGGCTTGGAAGCCGCCTTGGAATTAGGGGCAAAAAGGTTGGACGTTATCAGGGACTCGAACCTAGTTGTATCTTAAGCAAATGGCGACTGGAAAGTCAAAGAAAAGAAGATGAAAATCTATCACCAGACCCTGGATATTCTGATTTCTAGGTTTGAGAAGCTAACCTTCACCTATCTTTTAAGAGAGAATAACAGGTTCGCTGACGCCTTATCAACTCTATCATCAATAATAGACATCTCGTTCGGAGTCCGGATGCGTCCGATCATCATTGAACAGAGATATACGCCGGCCTACGAGACCATTGCAGCAATAGATGAGGCACAAGATCAAAACCCCTGGTTTTATAATATTTGGAACTTCTTGGAAAAGGCGGTGCAACGACTAGGGGCAAATGCCGAAGATAAAAGGGCAATACGGCGGATGGCCGTTCAGTTTATCATCGAAGGGGGTAAGTTATACAAAAGAGGTTATTTGGGAATGCACAAGTTGTGCGTCGTTGCAGAGGAGTTAAAACGCCTAATGAAGGTCATCCATGAGGGAGAGTGTGGAACAAACATGAGCAAAGTAATGCTAGCTCGGAAGATTCTCAGGCAGGTTTATTATTGGTCTACCATGGAGGAGGATTGTATTGGTTTTGTTCGGCGATGCCACAAATGCCAAATTCATGCAAATCGCATGAATATCTCGTCGTCGAAGTTGTACAACATGACTTCATTATGGCCTTTTTCGGTCTGGGGAATTGATGTTATTGGGGCAGTTATGCCGAAAGGCTCGAATGGGCATGAGTATGTCCTAGTGGCAATAGACTATTTTATAAAGTGGGTCGAAGCTCAATCCTATGCAGTGCTGAAAGCCGTCGCATGTAGCCAAGTTCATCAGGAATAACATCATTTGTCGTTATGGGGTCCTGAATGAGATCACTTCAGACAATGGCTCCCATTTCAAGAGAGAAGTGATCGACTTGTTGGAGAAATACAACGTGGCTTTTCACAAGTCGTCTACTTGCTGGCCGCAAACCAATGAAATTGTCGAGGCCGTCAACAAGAACATCAAGCACATTTTGCAGAGAATGGTTGAGACTTGCAGGGATTGGCCAAACAAATTGCCATTTGCTCTCTAGGGCTATAGGACTTCAATTCGGACATCTATTAGGGCAACTCTGTATTCTCTGGTTTATAGGATGGAAGTTGTTCTGCCGATTGAAATAGAGGTTCCATTGTTGCGGGTTATGGCTGAGTGCCAGATAGCAGAAGCGGATTGGCAATAGAGCAGGTTCGAAGAACTGATGCTATTTGACGAGAGAAGGTTGAAAGCACTGTACCATGTTCAAGGTTATCAACGTAGGATTGCCAGGGCTTTTAACAAGAAAGTTCAGTCTTGGAATCTTAAGGAAGGAGATTTAGTGCTCAAAGACAACTGAGCTCCCATCCACGACCCTAGGGGCAAGTTCAGACCCAATTGGACTAGTCCTTACATTATAAAATCTATCTGGTAGGGTGGAGCTATCATTCTTATGGACCTAGATGGCCTAGAATACTCACAACCAATCAACATGGACAAGTTAAAGAAATACTATCCTTGAGTGGTTCGCCAGGCCGAAAGCCCGGAAGGGCAACCTAAGCAAAAGTCAGAGCACAAAAAATTAGAAATAAGAAAAACTGAGCTCGCAAGGTTGAAAACCCGGAAAGGGCGGCCTTGGCAAAAGTTAAAGTGCAAAAGGAGAGTGTTAATACCCGAGTGAACCCAAACCGAACTACGTAAGGCCTGATTCCCATTTCTGGGATACGTAGGCAACTTCATTCTAAAGTTCGGCTGTAAACATTTCCAAATCAATTGTCCTATCTATGTGATTGATCAAGTCATCTTTGTGTTTTATGCATCCAAGATAGTTTGCTTGTGATCTTCATTATAAGAACTGGTTGCAGTGCAGTGCAGTGCTATTCAGACAAGGGGTAATTTTTCATTTCTAGATTTGGGGTTGTACATCTCGTGGATAGATCCCATGTGCGTTAAGTTGTGATCCTTATCGAAAATGGTTTTGAAAAGTTTTAATAAAAGTTGATTTTGTTCAAATTAATCTTTTTACAGCTTAGACCACTTTTGGACCAAAATGAGAATTTTCAGTGCCTACAACCTCAATTTTATTGATTTCAATACAAAGTTCTCCCGCTCTTGATGCAAATCAAAGTTTCTTTTTATTACATTCAAAAGGAAAACTTGAAAGTACAGATTAAAGTAATAAACTTGGGGCATAGATGAATCAGGTGTTCCTGTGTCCTCTCCCTGAACATGTAGAAGCTTCAGACGCTAAAGTAGGCCTAGCCTATGCCTTTTCTTCAAGCCAAGCTATGCATTCGCCAGATAAGGCGCAACTGAAATTGGGAGCAGGAGCCAGAAGCTCTCTTGTCCTCCAAGCAGCAGGGTATCTCGCCAATTGAGAGCCTCTGGATGAAGAATGAAACCGGGTACTCAACCCCTTTTTTTGAGCAAATCTGGTCGTGTTCAAACTGATGCCTGAACCTGAACGGAAAGTAGAATACACAGTGTGTCAAGCCAATTAGCTGAATGCCAGGTTGCCAAGTCATGCTGTAGCTCATCTTGGGCAGACCAAACCAAGGGCAACGCCAAGCAATGTCAACAGCAGACCTATTGCACATCCAATGGCACCACCATCCCTCGCTCGGGAAATCAACTAGCCGTTGGCAAAAGAAATAGCCTCATGCTGAGTATGCAAGGCAAGAATCCACTACCTTCAACCTGTCCATCTGCCATATTTGGGGATGGAGGAAAGATAAGAGAGATTAAAGAATAGAGAGATGTATGTGGAGAGAAAATGTGAGAAAGGGTTTTAAGGGAAAAACAGAGCCTGAGTGTTGAGAGATGTGAGAAACACATATGAGATAGGGTGGGAAACATTACCTGCAAAAGTAGTGGACTTCCAGCATATTTGGTCATCTCCCATCAATAGAAGGCGTCTAAGCTCATCAAAGTCTCGGCCAATGCTAAGCCAATGTAGTTTTTGCCCTCTTTCAAGCCTTGGGCTACTTCGATCAAGCGAATGCTAGACCCTCTGAAACCCGGGGCAAAAAGAAAATAAGCTAACATACACAAACAATGGGCATGCTGCTGAAAACTCTGCCAAAGACGGTCGCTGCGGTCACCAGCGTCAGAAAATCGATGAATGAGGCTGGGAATATCCAGCTCTCCATTACGAACCAAGGATTGAGCCTCATGTGAAGTGAGCCCACACATCCTTCCTAAAGCTTGGATGTGATCAAAACGAGACTGGGGCAAGATTTTCTCGTTACATCAGGATTCCGTCAAAACTTGGAATTCTTCAATTGTTGGACATATCTCTTGTCCCCTACGGCTAAAACCATGTGTAATCGGGTTCCAACACCTAGCTGCGGCATGAAGGAATGGAAAACACAGTGGAGAACAACTTAGCGGGAATAGTACATTTATCTCGAAACCTCGAAAATTCACTTTTTCCGAGCCATCTAAAGTTACAATCCAATTTCAGAGTTTTTCGGTAAAGAATGGCTCCATTTGCGGCAAAAACAGAGCTGGAATGAAGAAACTACGAAGTCCCAACTTTTATAGAAGATAAGGCACTGAGTGGAAGACAGGTGGGAACAATCTGGAGGTCCCACACACTGATGGTGGACCGGCCAGTGGTGATGGCCGACAGCCACCTTTTGTAGCCGACCGGCCACCACTGGTGGCCGACAGCCACCTTTTGTGGCTGACAACTTCTATTTATGGCCGACAGCATTCTTGTTTGTCCTGTGGTCTTCCTGCGTGTTAAGAGTGATGAGAATCTGTGTTTGTTTTACTCTTTGTGCATTGTGTTGTCCTGTTTTAGTTAGTTTTGTTGAGATGTTTTGTTTCAATTTGTTTATTGAGTTGTATTATCCCGTTTTGCTTATCGAGTTGTTGTATATTGTATGTTGTTTATCAAGTTGTATATTACTTGATTATTTATCGAGTCGTACATTGTTTTTCTTGTTTTGTTGGTAGTCGGTTCATTACCTAATTAAGAAGGTTGTGTCAATACAGTGTTCAATTTCCATCAATGAAGTTCAATCTTGTTTTTATGCAATGCAGTGCTCTTGTAGTGCTTAGAATGCAAAATACAACACTTTTTCATACAAAAATATTGGTTTTCATTCCGAACACGGTTACTTTTTACAAAAAGAGTACACGTTTTTAAAGCAAATAAAACCTGTCTAAAGCTATGCAAAGTGCTAACACTACTAACAAAAAGAAACTAAACAAAAATACAGAAAATCAGCGCCAGCTATCTCAGCCTCGAGAGGCCCTCTTCATCCTCTTCCTAGGCAGAGCCTCAGAGTTGTCTTCCTCAGCGCCGCCGTCTGCACCTCTCTCTGAACTAGAATCATCGCTGCCATCTACCTCAAAGCCTGACTCAGTATCATCTCCACTAGCAGAACTCGAGCCAGCGTCATTATCTTCGCTCTTGGATGACTCACTGTGCCGACTCGCTGCCTTCTCGGTCTCGCTAGTCTCAGCCTCATCGTAGCTCAGAATGGGCTGGGAAGGGCCACTCTCATCTCAAGTGTCCCTGGCTCTGAATCGGCTGCGTGCCAAAGTCTTTCTCTCTCTCTCTCTCTCCTCCCTGCCGCTTGAGGGGGCACTGATGGTCCTGGTTCTGCCGTCGATGGTGCTATAGGTATAGGTGGGACCTGAAAAGGCGGTTGTCATATGTCAACCACAGTATGCGTATAAGATGCAAGTATAATGTATAGAATGAGTGTATGCAAGAGTTAAATACAATGTATGAGCACAGTCTGGAAGTGCAATATTTCAGATGCAATGTATTAGTGCAGTGTGGGGAAGTGTTCATTTGAAATGTCAGTTTCAGTGTGTCAGTAGAAATTGGATAACTGGAATGTAAGAAAACTAAAGAAATTACCTGAATGCTGTGGAAGCTGAGTAGTGCCTCCCTCCTCAATATCATGCCCTCAAAAGAAGCTAGTAGCTCAAGCAGATCCTCGGTGTATCCTGGGGGTGCCTACAAATGCATTGGGGATGATTAATGTACTCTTGACATAATATTTCTCACTCTGCTATGTGCTTATAGCTGTTACCCTTTTAGATAGCGAGATGTAAGGAAGCCTGAGGAGCCCCTTTGCCATAGGCCCTGGCTGTTCTGGTTGCTCTAGGCCCCATCCTCGCAATAGGAGCTCTCGCTCTCTCACCTCTACGAACACCGGTCAGAGGTGACATAAGGTACGTCTGAATGAAGACTTCATAATCACCCGCAACTCGGAAATATTCTACCTCCAAGCCCACCATGAACTGGATAACTCTGTCAATAGATAGGCTGTCTGCTGATCTCATGGACTCTAGCGGCGTCATTGGTATGAACTGAGTAGGCATACCCAGAGACTGGCGTACAACTCTCTCGTCAAGGTACTAGGCTCCGCAGACCGGACCCTCAAGTGGGATGCGATAACGAGAAATGCACCAGGCTACATTATAGCGGCCTTCAACTCCTCTCGGTATCGTAGCTCATGGCTGCCATGTGACCTACAAATAAAAGTTGTATAGATTGCCAATTGTTGTTAGTGGCTACAATATGAATCAGAACAGTGTGAAAGCAAATGATGACTGTATTTTAGGTTACCTCGTGTGCCGCTACTGTGTCAAAGTACTGGCGGAAAAACATAAACGGCTTGCGAGTCTGGCGGCGAAGCTAGCCATCGAATACCCGAGAAAAAGAGACCATCAATGGGACTGCCATTATAGGCTTTGGGGCTAATGTCTGAAAATAAGCATACACCCATAGCTGTAAGGAAAGTCCAGTGATATGTGATCAACAATGAATTTGAACAGATACAGAAAATGCAAAGCAGAAAGCATACAGTGCATGAACATGTATGGAAAGTACAAAGTAGAAAGTACATCTGTTGAGCCGATGTAAAGCAAGAAATGCTGAATAGGAAATGCAAAGTGTAAAGGGGGAACTACGTTGTGTACCTCCTAGGCTCGCCAATAGCCTCCGATCAAGTGTCCACTCCTGTGGGAGGTCGAGCTCATATAGCCGTACAGGGTGGCGAAGCTAGTCCCACCCCAATCATAGAAACTCACTCGAGGAAGGACCACCAGTGCGCTCAGCAAGTATAGCCCTATGGTGTTAGCCCTATTCGCGAACAGGGTGGTACCGAAGAGGAACATCAGAAAACCCCAAGCGTAGTGCTCTATCACCTCTACTGTCTCCGTCTCGGTCCCTTGGAACCGCTCCTCGAACCAGCTGTATCTGATCTGGGCTGTCCAGAACAAAGGCGGGCATGCCCTCAGAAGCTCAATCCAAGCAGCCTCCCATTCCCCCATATCAGGATCAAGAGGAATCGAATCACCCCCTACGCCTAGGCCTGTGATCATGGCAAAGTCGTAAGGGGTCATTGTCATCTCTCCTGTAGTGGAAAGGTGGAGAGAGTTGGTGGTGTCCCACTATCTCTCCACTAGTGCTCTAAGAAGTAGACGGCTCGCTATGACTTATGACAATCCAGAGCAGAATAGGTCGAAGCCTGCCTCGTCAACAATAGCTCGTACTCTGGTCGGGAGCTCGTCGTACCAATCTCTGGCCGTCGTGGCCCCATAGCCCCTGTATGCACGGGCACCACCCTGTGGCAGAGCACAGGTGAATCAGTGTAAATACAGTTCGATGAAAAGAAGTGCAAAACAAATGCAATTACATTGATGAAAATACAATCAGATAAGAGGTAGTGCAAGAAATGAAAGTAAAGAACATCAGATGTGCAAGTGCATAGAGTTCGTACCTCAACGGCAACGGGTGAAAGATGGCAATCTGGCTCCCTCAGTAAGAGATCCGCTGGTGTATCAGCGAAATCAGTGAAGTGCCTTACGCCTTTAGTAGGCAGAATATGCGTCTGGAGATGATACCTCGCTGCATCAAAAGGCCTCACTCCTAGTGGTAAGGGCTCCGGATCAGAATCGAACTCTGCCTTGAACTCCGCCTCTGGAGCCCCGTCATGCGAAAAGTCGTCTGCCATTTGGAATATAGATGAATAGTCGATGAAAAGTGAAGAAAATGGGAAAATAGGTAGAAAATGCCGAAAGTTAACTAAAGTCAACCCTAAGAGAGAGAAAATGGGAGAAAAAGTCAAAGCCCAGGAAAAGGCGCCAAACTCAAGAGAAACTCAAGGGGAACAAGCCTCAAGTGGTGAAAATGAAGAAAAAAATGCCAAAATCAGTTTTCAATTAGTTCAAAACGAAGGAAATGGGGAGGTTTTAGCGAATCAACTTCGCTTGGAGCATTGGAAAACACGTATAAAGCTCGGATCTAGAGAGAAGGAAGGTTTAGTGTGAGAGAGGGATGGATTCAAACAAAAGGAAGTGAGGAAATGAAGTTTGGGTGTGTATACTTAAAGACCCATGGGTGAAAAGACCAAAAGGGCCGATCTTCCATCGATGGCCGATCGGCCACCACTGGTGTCTGACATGCCCCATTGGTGGCCGACAACCCTTAGGGGTGGCCGACAGGTGGCCGACACCCGTCCCTGGTGGCCATCAAGCTTCTAGTGCTCCTCCTTTGAGTCTTGCTGCTGTTTTGTGTCCTTTGTTCTCGAGAAGTGCAAGAAAAGTTCAGTTTTAAGCTCAAATTGCCTCTGCGGAAGCTCCAAACTGTGTCTTCGGTGCATGATGTTTATCACTAATCAACACGAATGAGGTGTATCCTTTTTAACTTGTTGCAACTCTTCTGAGAGGTAAATCGAAAATTGCTATTCAATCCATCGTTGCATGAAATATGTATTTCTCCATTGTTGCATAAAATATGTATTTCTCCATTGTTGCATGAAATATGCATTTCTGCATTGTTACATGAAATATGCATAGAACATACCTTTCTTCATTTGCTGCACAGAACATGCACTTCTTTATTATAGCATAGAACATGCTTCCAATTATCATGTATAGAACATGCTGTCACTACATTTGCATAGAACATGCTTTGTTTATTGTGCATAGAACATGCACCCTTACTATGGTGTATCTGTTAAGTATCATTCTTATGTAGGCACGATATTGTATGTACGGTTCATTCAGAGGAGTTCTAGGTGAAATCATTCATGTCCTTGGAATTACTCTCTTTGGTTAAAAACATTCGGGTACGCCCGGTGTTTACACCAACCCATTTCTCCTCTCGCGTGCGACATGTTAGGACATTGCGGTTAGAGACATTTGGGTGCGTCCCGGTGTTCTCACCACCCTTTTCTCCTTTCGTGTGCGACGCATTAGGACGCTTCGGTTAGAGAAATTTGGGTACGTCCCGGTGTTCTCACTACCCTTTTCTCCTCTTGTGTGCGACGCGTTAGGACGCTTCGGTTAGAGACATTTGGGTGTGTCCTGGTGTTCTCACTACCCTTTTCTCCTCTCGCATACGACGCATTAGGACGCTTCGGTTAGAGACATTTGGGTGCGTCTCGGTGTTCTCACTACCTTCTTCTCCTCTCGTGTGCGATGCGTTAGGACGCTTCGGTTAGAGACATTTGGGTGCGTCCCGATATTCTCATTACCTTTTCTCCCTTCGCATGCAACGCGTTAGAATCTTGTTTGAGACCTCGAGTGCGCTCGACGGTTGGGTTGCTCTTCATCTTTCCTGCGCGTCGCGTAGTTAAGCTTGCATAAGTTTCTTACATCCTTTCTACATGAAATGTGGTTTGGCTTGTGATTCTCACGTGTGGCGTGTTTATTTACTTACTTCTTTTTGTGTATGAGATTGCTGTGCCTTACTGCGGTTTGTATGAATGTGGGATTTTCGTTGCATAGCATTCGCATCTAGATGTTTCATTACAACCTCATTGCATGATCATAAGTTATGTTCTACCTTGTGCATATCACTTGCATCTTGCCCCAGAACTACGCTGGTTTGATTCCAGGCAAAGGGATACGTAGGTAGTCTGTGGGTGCAACTTTTCGTTGTTTTGTCTGTTTGTTTGTCCAAGTTTTCGGCCTTGTCAAAAATGGGTCATCTCTAGGCTTTGACATTCACCCTCGTCATTTCATGACTTTCGAGTTCTATCAAAGAGGGGCAATTGTAGACACCCCATTTTTGACCGTCCTCAAGACTTAGACGTCATCGCTCGTGCACTCGATGATTGTGTTTGTTTATGGTTGTTTTGGGTGCCCGAAGTCCTCGGTGGAATGCCCTGTCTTTGAGCCTCTAATCCTTGTTCTTTCTATGCCTTGTTTTGGACCAAAACTTGGTGTCTGGACCTCTTGGTGACCTGTCGGCCACCACCCAAGGCTGTTGGCCATGGGATGTTTTTGTCGGCCATGGGTGTGGCCGGTCGGCTATCAGTGGTGGTGGACAGCCACAGGTGTTTTTCCAGATATTTATTGACAACTGTGCTAGCTGTTGCACACTGAACTTCATCTCCATACATGTGTATGGTGAGATGTTTCTACGCTCAAGGTGTGTTTTTCTATAAATAGGGGGGGTTCCTCCCCCTTTTGGGAGGGTTAGAAAATTTAAAGCAAAAATATCTCTCTCCAGAATTCTCTCTCCCTCTCTCTCTTGTTATTTTGTACACATTTGTTCACAAATCCTTAGCTTTTGCATACCATCCTGTAGACACCCCATTTTTGACCGTCCTCAAGACTTGGACGTCACCGTTTGAACACTCGGTGATCATCTATGTTCGTGCTCGTCCTGAGTTTTTGGAGGTTTCGGTCGTGCGCATTGCCTCAAGACCTCTCGACTTGTTTGTTTTGTGCTTGGTTGTACACCAAACACTTGTGTTTTTTGCTTCTGAGGGAAGGGAATGGCTTGTTGGAAATCCCCACACCTCACCAGCCATGGCTTGAGGCCACCGGCCTTGTTTTATTGGTACCCGCCAATTTGTTTGGTCGGTCGACAATGTTTTTGGTCGGCCGACCATTTTTGTTGGTCAATCGACCATATTTTCTAGCCGGCCCCTTTTCATCTGCTTTTGGCAGATATTTTATGCCAGCTGTCACAGCTGGCATCCACAATACACCCCCTCCATACACGTGTATGGAGGGATTTGCCTTCTTTTGTTAGCTTCTCCAAGAAGCTTAGGAATTGAATTCCTATAAAAGGAGGGCCTCCCCTGCCTTTCCAGAGGTTGAGCAACTCTGATATATAACATATATATCTATATCTCTCTATATCTCCCTCTCTATATAGTTGTGTGTGTATTAGGGTTCTAAAGGGGTTTTTATTCTTAGTTTTGCACTAAGACACCTAGTGTTACGTTATAACTTGGTTGCTGAGGTTTTAAGTGGTTGATTTCAGTGTTTTGAGTTGGTTTTTGATCAAAAGGAATTGTTGAGGTTGGTGTTCTTGAAGTGTTCTGCGAGGGTGGGAACTTACCTTTTTATTCGCCATTTTTGCTTAAGGTTTTAGACCTATTTGCATACTGTTTTGAGCTTAGTGTATAACTGATAAAAGTTCTATTTTTTATGCTTTTAATCATTGTTTGAGATCACTTTTGTATTTGGGTTTGTTTACCCCCTCTTGGCCTTGTTTGGCCTCATTTTTGTGCCTTTTTTGCGAGCTTCAGGACCACCTTGTATTGGCCTTCTCACCACTGAAATGGTGCTTTTAGGTCCTAAGAAGGAGAGGGCCATCCCCTCTCCTTTGTTGTCTTGTTTACTAGCATATTTGGCCTATCAAAGGAGCATATGTTTCTATCATTTGGAGGCCTCTTTCAGACACTTTTTGGTGACTTTTGGGACCTGCCTAGCCTCTATCCATGGCTGGTTTGGTCCCCTTTTGTTTGCCTCTTGCATGTGTAGAGTAATCTCTTTCATAGCTTATCAAAGTAGCACATCATTCTTGCATGTATTGGCCATGTTTCAGTGGATTTTTTGCCATCATTTGGCATGCCATGAATCTGTTTTGGCTGGTTTGGTGGCCCTTCACATGCTTCATAGACTTGTAGTGTAAATCATGCTAACTAGCTCACATTGCATGTTGTTTTGGCCCTCTATTCCAGCACCTTTTGGCCACACTCCAAACATGTTTTGTTCATAGTTTGGGCTACCTTAGCTCTGTTTTTAGGCCTCTTGGTCGATTGGTGCTTGCCATGCGTGGTTGTAGTGTAATAGCCTTGCTTACCTTTGAGTTTTGGGGTCCCTTGCATGTGTTGCTTGAGGCATTTTAGTGTCTTGACATCATTGAATGTGATATTTCAGAGTTCATAGGTGTGCCATATTCTCATGTTTATCATGCCTTCAATGTGTTTGTGAGTTGTGCTTTTATACCTCATTTGTGAGCCATTGCATGAGCTTCATTTTTGTGCACTTCAAGGCATCATCTTAGTCCATTTTGCCACCGTTTTGGGCCTGCATAGGGACTATTTGGGGTTGGTTTGGTCATTTGAGCATCGCTTTGCATACCTCTAGTGTAATGTGCTACACTAGTTTCGGTATTGAGCCTTCCTACATGCATTGTGTGAGTTGTTTGCATGATTCGGAACCATTTTGTATGTCATTTCAGAGCTGAAATATATGCCATTATATGCCATACTTCATCTTTTCAATGCACTAGGAGAGTTGCATCTTGTGCTATGAGTTAGAGCCCTTGCACCTTGCATGTTTGCATGTGTTTTGTTGCCTCATTTCCATCATGTTTGGCCACTGATTTTGGCATGCTTGAGAGCTACCCATGTTAGTGTAAGTCCATCTCACCATGTTGTTGCATGCTTGTTTCATTTTGCATGTTGTTGCATGCTATACATGTTCACATGTTTAGGTTGTATGCCTATTGCCTATTGCCTATTGCATGCTTGTGTTGCTTTGTTAAGTTCATCATGCATGTATTACATTGGTCTAAGTATACTTGCCTTTGCATGTTATTAAATGTTAGCCTATTGACATGTTGTTGCATGTTCATCCATCTTGCATACTTGTTAAGTTACATGCTTATTTGCATGCTTGTCTTTGCATATTGTTATATGCTAGTTGCCTTGTATAGCATTGTTGCTTGCATGCTCATGTTGCATTAGTTTGCTTGCATGCTTAGGTTGCATAGCATTGTGTGCGCATCCCTTGCCTCTTGAATCAATCATGATAGAGGTTGGGGCTATTATGTGTTTTTGTGCATTTCATTTGATATCAAATTGCACACTTGGCGCCTTTGGCCACCATGCATTAAAATGTGTGATTGGTGGCCCGAGGGTTGAGAGCCATACCTCTCTTGAGTTGGCAGCATGATAGGGAGGGTGGTCATGCACACATTGCTTTGAAAATTCCTTGCCATGCACTGTCTGTCCTCTGCTGCAGCAAAAACAGAGCTTTGCAGGTGTAGATGGCCGGCCGACTTCATTCATTGTCGACCGGCTACAGAAGTCCAGCCGATGGCCCAATTTATGGTCGATGACCATATTTCCATAGCCGGTGGTCCTGTATCTTGGCCGGTGACATCTCATAATGATCAGGGAGTAGTTCAGAGGCATCTCAAGTATTTTCACAGTTCTCAGGGTTGCAGAATAGTGCAAACAAAGGCAACATGTGGCATGGCAACGAGTTTCCGAGTGAGGCGAATCGAGCATGCATCATTCAATCATTCCGAGGCGGAGTTGTGGCATCCTCTTTAGTTTCATACTGAGACTGTTTTGTAATTAATTTGTTTATTAATTAAGGGTTCTGTAATATTTAATTAGCTAGGGTAGTTGATTAACTATTCGGGTATTATTCTTTCGGACCCTCCGAGAGACGGCACAATTGTGTAATAAGTGTGCGTGAGTGTGTGAATGTCTTCCAACCCCACGTCTTTCTCCCTTTTACTTACCTGCTTTCAGTGGTTAGTTCTAGGTCATATTTCAATTAGCATACTTATGATATCATGTTTGCATACATTCATTCGTATTGCACGCACCGGGCTCGGCGCATCATACTAACTGCGTTGTATTTTAATTCCAAGTTGAATACGTGTATCAGTTGTTGCATTTCATATGCCATTTTAGAATAGCCAAGCCTACCTTAGTTGCATTAGGCATTTCAGCGTAGTTAGGATTCATGCATGATTTCTAATTAGCTTCTTTCTTTGGCTTGGAGTACTCGGTAAGTATTTATGCTTTAGCATCCTTGCATGCGTGTGAGTGACTGCCATGATAGCATGCTTGCCATGAGGCTATTTGTTTATGTGATATAACTACTTGAATGTCTGTGGGTGAAAGTTGGGTTATTTAAATTGGAACATTTCACCAATTGAGAGTTTAAGCCCACTTGAGAGTGGCAAAATCAAGTTTTCTTAAGCCCACTTGAGAGTGGCAAATCCACGTCTTAGCCTGCTTGCGAGTAGCACCATCAAACCATCTTTCAAATAAACAGACATGAAATGTTTTGTTCCAACTCAAACGATCCAGTCTATACTTGTATGTTGTGTGCATCACATAGCAATTCTAGGCTAATAATCGGAATAAGAGTTCATAATGTTTTCAAAACTCAATATCATGGTTAGCAGAGGCCGATCTTTGGTCGAGCGAGCGGGGGTGCTCACTAAGTGACCTTCCCCAATCGTACCCAAGTTCCCGAGCCGAGGCAACTTTGGTGATGACGGACACGTGGCCTTAGGCACGAGTCAGGGTTTCCTAAATCCCCCCAAAATAAAATATTTAGGTGGCGACTCGGTATCTGGCAAAGCAATCCATGTTTGGCACTTCTTTCTTAAAAATCAGTTTTCCAAAACGATTTGCCGGATTTGGACTCTTTGGTGATTTATCAATCTCACATCGCACATTGTGGGATCAGATTAAGAACCGTGACATTTGAGTCCGAACTATGGTAGCATAAAACCTGAGGGCGCGTCCACACATCCCTTAACCAAATACTCTCACCTTTGGGCTGAGATTACTTGGAGTCTTGTTTGAGCTCTAGAAGATGGTTTGAGCTTGGATTATTGGCTATTTTGTGTTGAGCTTCAAAGGTATAGCACTTACCTTATTTATACTTGTTTTGTATATTTGTTTTGCCATCTATTTCATCTGTTTTTGGGCTGATTTTGAAGTGTAAAAAGGTCTGCTTTTGTGACCTAAAAGTGGTGGTTTGAGGCGATTTTGTGTTAAGGGGTGGTCCACCCTTCTTGTCTCTTTGCATGTTAAGCTTTTGTACCTTTTTTCATCACTTTTAAACCAACTTTTTTAGGTTTTTAACCTCTGAATTTCAGAGGTTTTTCAATGGTAAAAATCAACTTTTGAAGTCCAAAATTTGAGGGGTTAGCCTCCCCTCCTTGTGTCATGTTTACATGCCTAGTTAGGTTCATGTGTTTGCATGTTTTTCTAGCTTAACTTAGCTCTAGTCCAGCATGTTTTTGCCTCTGTTTTGACATGTTTCAGTTCTGTTTTTGGCTGTTTTGGTCATTTAAGTCTTGTATGGAATAGTTGTAGTGTTAATTTCTTCACTAGCTTGATGTTTTAATACTTTAATCATCATTGTTTTGAGTTAATAGCATGTTTTAGTGTAGTTTTGCACTTAATTTCAGGACTATAATCTCTGCAATCTCCCTCAATTCTTCACCATTTTGTTTTCTTTGAAAGTGATTCCAAACCCCTTGTTTTTCTAAGTGTGAATGGAGGTGCTACACCTAATGGTTTAATCCCTTAGGGGGTTCATTACCAACAATGTAATGCCTCTTTCATGCCCAAAGCACCTTGTGGTTTGAGTCATCTTTCCATTAGAGGATACTCACTAATGGACTTAATGGATTAAAGAATGGTTTTGGGTAATTAAAATGGGTAAACAAAATTGGACAAGTAAAAAAAGCAAGATAAAGCGTCTTTTGTGTTGCATTGCATGTGTTCAAATCGGACGTTTGTTTGAACATAAGGAAAATGAGACATTTCATACTATTAATTAAGGGTTCTGTAATATTTAATTAGCTAGGGTAGTTGATTAACTATTCGGGTATTATTCTTTCGGACCCTCCGAGAGACGGCACAATTGTGTAATAAGTGTGCGTGAGTGTGTGAATGTCTTCCAACCCCACGTTTTTCTCCCTTTTACTTACCTGCTTTCAGTGGTTAGTTCTAGGTCATATTTCAATTAGCATCC
>NW_021025537.1:80241-98636 GCF_004153795.1 Camellia sinensis | reverse complement strand
ATTGCAAAATTCATTAAAGACTTTGTTTCGCTTTAATAGATAATTGAGTTGATAGGTACCACAAAAAAAAAAAAATTTAATTATGATTTCTCTTTATTTATATGTTAAAGTTGAATGGATGTGACATTTCTTCTGTTCATGTTAAAACTAAATATATATATTTTGCATTAGTTTAGTATTAAATATTGGTTAATTTCTCATTTTTAAATTAAAATATGACAATTTATAACAATTGATAAATAAAAAATTATACATATCTTGACCCCCAAAATTGAAATCTTGGTTCTGACCCTAATCAAATCCCTTATTTTCCCAAGACGATGGCAATGAAGATCATTGAGGAAGAATTTGTTTCCTTATAGAAACATATTTTTGCTACCTTAGAGGAACCTGTCGTTGTAGCTTCATTTGGTCAAGTGGCTTCTATTTGTGGATTAGTAAACTTAATTTTCTTTAAAAAATAATTGATGGGGTGCTAATAGCAACACTCCCAAAGAATTGGTTATAACTAGGGTTTTGCCACTTTTCATCATTTAAAATGGTGTTAAAAAATAAGGTATCAAACAATTATTTTGAGATGCATTTAGATGCTCCTTCAGTTCGCTTGTCATTCAGTTTTTAAGAAAACTAAAATGAGTGGTGTGATACATTGAAGGATTAATTATACTTTTGGGATTTGATTGTCTCCGGTCCGTAATAGGATTGGACCATTCAATCCAATCCAGTGGATCTACTTTTAGGTTGGATTTCAATAATCCGAACCATTCATATTTTAGGTTCATTGAGTATATCATCCCTACAAAAAATCAAGTCGATCGGATAGCAAAAATCACGTGTTCGGATCAATTTTGTATGAACCATTTATTTTTTCACCATTTGTTTTTCCCATACAAATGTAACGCCCCAAAAATATACAATAGATACAACCCAAACACACATACATTAATAATCACATAAATCAGAGTAAATAGTCCTTTCATTACTTGAAGTTAATGATTCAAAAGAGTTTGACAGAAGTAGATGCCCTATTAGCTTACACATTTCCAAGCCTTGACTTGGTTACAACAAAATGAGCTTTGCTCAATACAAATTTAGCCCTAGGCTATACAAAATAAACAAAACATGAAGCTCTTGCTTCCCAAAGGCCCTTCCAATGCTATTGCCTTGGTGGAGGCATGCATCATTACCTGAAAATGTATTCCCAAATAGGGTGAGCCACAGCCCAATAGAAATCATCTAACACAGTATATGAAAATTTAGCAAAGGTATAAGTACAAGTGTCACACCCCCAAAATATAATACCATTCATCCATTCCATAAGATCTATGAACATAATAAAATGGTATACTTCATTCTTCAGAGTTTATATTACAAAAGGGTATTACATGTATTATACATTCATAAATGTTCATCCTGAATCTATAGCATGTAATAGTAGATTAACAACAACAAAATAATGCTCTACGGGCTTACATCTTTCCAAGTTATTACTTAGTTACAACAAAGGGACAGTCCTCAGCTCTATACATGTAAAGCCCTGCGGCTTGAATAAACATTTAATCATAACATAACAAAAATAAAGCCTTCAGCCCCTAGTCCTCCAAGCTACGCACTTGGAGGGACATGTCACCTGTACTTGAAAATGGTTTCCCAAGTAGGGTGAGCCAAAGCCTAGTAGAAATAAACTAACACAATATATGAGATTTAACTAAGATGTAAATGCCAAGTGTAATTACATTCAATGTTCATGGCTAACTTATATTCTTTCCAAGACCATACAACGTAGATTTTCACATCTCAATCCGTTTCCATTCATCCATCTTAATCCAATTTTGGGTCAAGTTCATTGTCATCTAAACACACCAAATGAAATTTCATGTAAATAACCCGACCTCGTATAAGTTTTCTGATATATTTTCAGTTCTTGTTTTAGGCTCTTGAATGCTTATTGTGACATTCTATATAGAAATTATGGTTAAGTAAGTGAACCCCATGTTTAAGGCATATTTAAGGGAGTCTATCTGTTTAACAAGACAAGTATCTGTTACATGAGAATGTTTAATCAAAATTGGAAGCCCTAGTGGCTTCATTATCCGAAATTGACTTCATATATGTGATCAGTATAATTTTTACGTAATATTAGGCGTTTCTGTGAAATTTCAATTGGAATGCTTAAACGATTGATTTTCGTCCTTATTCAATTGCTATATGTATGTGTATATGAGCACAAGACTTAGAAATCTTTCAAATGAATCTCATTAATATCCAATTAGTATAAGAAACTGGAGTCTTGTAAAAGACACCACTCTACTAGAGAAACTCTTAGGTCGAATATTTGGGAGTTCTTATCATGGCGAATAAAATGTGATTAAAAAATATGACTAATGTAATAATATTGTTAAATTTAACTTTAAGAAAAAACAAAAAACAAAAAACAAAAAACAAAAAACAAAACAAAAAACAAAGGTTAGAGGTCTATTTGGTGTTCCCATTCTTTTGTACATCACATCAAAGCTTGTTTTATTTATTAAAAAAAAAATTATTTTTTCAATAATTTTATAGGTTGGACCTATTTAAAATTAATTCCCATTCATACTACCTTTTGACGCTTTACTATTAAAAAAAAAACCAAAAGAATTATTTTCAAATATAGTTGTTTGGGATAACCTAAATAAGTGCACTTGTTGTCTTTTTACGAAAAGATGTGCAGAAAAGTAGAGAGGTGATGTGATGGAAAAAAGATAAAAAGATGGATTATTTTTGGGTTGCCAAACTAATTTTTTAGCTCATATTTATCTATCTATATCTATATCTATTATTAAAAGTGTGTCCAAACTTTTGTGATTTCTGTTTATGCCACATGTCCTCATTTTCCTATTTGAAATCTATCTATACTATTATATATGTGAGCACATGACTTGGTGTCTAATAGCGTGGTGGCTTCTTCTTCTACTAAGTGGCAAATTTTTCTATCCTAAAATAAAAAATAAAAAAAAACATTATTTAAAGGCGTGAGCAAGATTTGAACCAAAGACTCTTAATTTCATTAAAAACACTCTTATCATTTAGACAACAGACATATTATGATATTAATTTCTTTATTATTTGTTTTTATGCTTACTTATCTAAATTGCACACGCATTGTGTGTGCCACCCATTAGTATAAAATAAAATAAAAATTAGATAGTTAACAAGCGTAAGACTCAAACCTTAAACCTTTGAATTAATAAATAAGACTCTTACTACTAGCATGACATACCCCATATATATAGTAAAAGTTTAGTTTTATTTTTATTTATTTGAATTAATAAATAAGACTCTTACCACTTGCATGACATATCTCATATATATAGTAAAAGTTTAGTTTTATCTTTATTTATTTTAATTGATTACGCATCGTAGATGCACTAATTATTATTATTATTATTATTATTATTATTATTAGCTATACTATTTTTAAGTGAAGACCTAAATTGGTTTAGTAAAACTTTTTTCTACTCATGTCATGTGGCAACTTTATGTGTGTTAAAATAAAAAAAATTATTATACACAGAGTAAGCATGTTTTGAACTTTGAACCCAAGACTTTGGGTTTTATTAAGAACATACTTATCACTTAACCAACACAAATATTATGATATTAAATTCTTTATTATTTATTTTTGTTATTAGTTATTTGAATTGCACACACATCGCGTGTGCCACCCACTAGTTATCATATATGTGAACAGCTCATTTTAGTCTCTTGAAGCCTACTCTCTCTTTGTCAAGTGGATTTTTTTATATCAAAAAAGGAAAGAATTTTTTTTTTTAAATTGAAGTGCACAAGATAACCTGCTAGTTATCTTGGGTTTGGAAAACAACACATTTACCACTTGATTGACAAATACTACATATATTTTTAATTTAAAATCAAAATTTATATTTTATAAATTTAATAGCACTCCCATTGAGTGATCTTATCCCCTAGTTTTATTAAAAAAATATATAAAAAAAATTGCCAAACAAACCTCAAGCATATTGAAGTGGGGTGGACCCTTTTCGGGCTTCCCCACAGTTGGGTTGGTTTGGGGAAAAAAAAATGTTAGAGACAGTACATATATTTTATCAAAATTTTTTATAAAAAATGTTAGAGACTCATATGAAATATTTAGTAGAAAATTTGATAAAATTTTGGGGTCTCTAACATTACTTGGTTGGAAATTAAACACGGATGCATCCTAATCGGGGCAACCCATGCCTATATTTGACAGCTGGTGGGGGACCTAGAAATTAACAAATTGGAAAAATAAAATTATTTTGCTTACTATAAAATTGAGTTATTTACCTAGTGATCCTCTAAACTATTAAGAAGTATCATTTTGGCCCTTTAGACTAAAAACATATAAACGGATCCCCTAAACAATAAAAACATTCAAATAAACCACTTACACTATTGACGCGTTTCACTTTGACCCATTTCTTTAACAGTCCAATTTGTATGTTTTATAATTTAGGGACATTTGTGCGCTTCTATAATTTAGAGGGTAAAGTGATACTTTTCAATAGTTTAGGGGACCTATCTCTACCCTTTTATAGTTCAGGGGGGTAAAAGTGATACTTTTCAATAGTTTAGAAAGTCTTCATGTAAATAACCCAAATAAAATTATATAATTTTTAGGCCAAATTACATTAACAGTCCCTATAATTTGGGACTTGTGTTACTTTGGTCATTGACTTTTTAATTGTGATACATTTGACCATGAATTTTGAATCTTATTCAAGACAATCAAAGATGTTTCCTTTGCCAACAGTCCATTTCAAGGGTAAAGTCATCATACAACTTATTTTGTATTGGTTAACTTATATGTTGTTTGAAATGTAATGGCATTTTTTTAATGAATAATAATGACACTTTCTTCGTTATAAAATTCTATTTGGTTTGGTTTTCAAAATCTATTTTTAAATTTTTTTTCTAAGAAACTAAAAATTAAATTGGTGAAAAAAAATTAAAAACACACCATATTTATATAATTTTATCTGTTGGGAGGGCAGAAATAATTTTTTAAAATTAATTATTTTATATTTATTTTCGTTAAATTAGTTTTGATTTTTTCAAAAGTCAAACATGATGACAACTTTGATATCATTATTAAAGTAATCTATTAAATCAAAAATTCAAAACTAAAAACATTTTATATATTAAACATATCGATTATATATTAAAAGTCTAATAATCTTCCATTACATGATAACTATCCAAAAATAATAACAAAACAACCATCTATGACATGATAACCATCCAAAAACATCAACAAAATAGCCATCCATTACATGATCATCATCCAAATACATACTAAAAATTAATCTGGTAAAAAAAATAAAAATGTAAAAGATTAATCATTTTTATATAATTTTATCTTTGGTGGTTAAAAATAATTTTTAAAAATTCAAAAATAACTTTTTGACATTTATTTTTGTCCAACTAGTTTATATTTTATCAAATTGACGATTTTGCCTTTGAAATTGAGCATATTTTGGTTGCAAAGAAGTTTGTGTCTTCAATTGTTCTTATTTAGCATGAGATTCAAAATTTAGAGTCAAATGTATCACAATTGAAATATTAGGAATCAAAATGACACAAATTCCAAACTACAGAGACCGTTAGTGTAATTCGTCCTAAATTTTAGGGATCAAAATGCTAATTTTATCTTGTAAATTCTTAAAAAGTGTATGGAATGATGAGATTTTTCAAAATTTGGGGGCCATGGATAACAGTAATAATAATCTACAAATAAATTTTTTTTGTAAAATTTTCGTACAAAATTATATGTTTGTTTGCTAAGGGGCCAAAATTTTTCGAGGATGAGGACTTGACATCAAAATGAGAATTATTTTATTAAGATTTTAGACGATTTAGGCCATCTCCAGCGATGCATCAAACCCTGCATCAGATTTGAAATTTGATGAAAAAGTCACTTTTTCTCTCTCCAATGGTTTCACTAAATTGATATCAAAATGGGAACGGAACAAAACTTTCATCAAACTGAGGATCTGCGTGAGATTTCACCATTTCACTATGCTGTAACGTCGGAGGTGGGCCCACCAGTCAACCAACCGGACGTCCAGCCAATTGATCCAGCGGTCGACCGACTCATGCAAAAATTGGCCTGCGAACTGGTTCAAATAGTTCAAAAAAAATTTGAATCGGTCAACCCACCGGATGTCCCCTTTCCTTTTGATGCACACTACAGTAACCACAATCATTGGAGCTATGCATATCAGATCAAGAAAATCAACATTTTTTTACTCAAATTTGGTGAAAATTTTACTAAACCATTGGAGATGCTCTTAGGCATGTAACAATAAGAATTTTTTTTTGAGATAAACGACCTAAAAGTTAGGTTATCTTAATTAGCTGTAGGTTGTAAAAAAAAAAAAAAAACTATTGGGACTCAGCTCATTAAAAATTTGTTGGAGATTAGTTCATTATATAAGTAAAATTTAAACATATTTCGAAATTCATTAAGTTTTTATTTCAAACTTAAACATGATATTACTCGATTTGATTATATACAAAAAAAAAAAAAAAAGTTGCCCTATGTTAGTGATAAGATTAAAGCTCATATGAATTCATTTCAAAACATAAATAAATTAAATTTAAATATATTCTAATTTTTTTTAATTTTAAAAATATTTAAATAATTTTACTCAACTCGATTTGACTCCTTTACCATACTTCCTGTTATTTGTATTTTCATTTAAATGAAGACACTAACTTGGCTTTTAGGTGGAAGATTTTTCAAGATGCGTAGCCTTAGAGTATCTTCAACATTTTATTTTTTTATTAAATTTGAGTAAAAGTTTCATCTGATATTGAGCGTTCCAACGGACAATTTGTATTTTTCATCAAAACATTAGTCGACTGGGAGGACAACCGGGCGGATGTCCAGCCGGTCAACCGGTTTGTGTAAATTGACCAACACCTTTATGGGCAATTTTGCAAGGAAAAGGTTTTTCGAGACGATGTCTGGGAGGATGTCCGATCCAACAGTCACCTACAAATTTGATGAAAGGATAAAGTTCCCTTGATTTGATGAAAAAAGTAACTCTCCCTCTATTTGTTATGAGTTTGATGAAAGGATTGGAGCTCACGTTTTAGATATTTTTCGTAAATGAGGGAGTCAAAATGATATTTGCTAACAGTTGATGGGGTTTAGTATAACCAACCAATAAATTGATGGAAATTAATATGTCAATGTAGATGTCAAAGAAGTTAATTATTGGAAAATGATTCTCAATAGTAATTTTTTACTACAGAAAATTTTAATCTTTAAGGTTTTATTAGTGATAAATCTATTTTCTGAGATATGACGTTAGGTTTAAGAATTGATCTTTTATGGACATAATGACATGATCAATAAAATTATTTAACAAGAAGAACAAATTATGGTTTTAAAGATTTTTTTTTTCTATTTTACTCCGTTGCCGCTAGATCACAGCTAGACCACCGTCAGCACCGGTGATGGCAATGGCTGCGGTGATTCGTGATGGTGGTGATATCATCAGATAGATAGATTAGGTAGACTAATAGATGACTTGTGAATAAATAGGGAGATGCCAAATGGACATATATGTGACGTGGACAGATAGGTAGAGGCAATATGGTCTTTTAAATTATTGTCTTTTCGACCCCAAAAGAATAGAGTTTGAGACTATTAGCCAAGATGTTTTGAAATTGGACTTATGGCCTACATCCCCAATCTTTAAATGAGCATTCATTTAAAAATAAAAATAAATGATTCATCCACATAATTTCTCCTCCCTAAATTCCCAAATGATGTGGCAAAGCAAAATTTGAAATGTTGACCCATAGGTGAGAGAGAAGCTACGCACTGTGTATACCCATTACACAAAATACCAACTTGGTGTCTTGGGATTCATACAAAACTGTACAGATGAGAGTGCATTGAGATAAGAAAAACAGAGATTTAAGTGTAGAAGTAATGTGTTGATGTGTATACTTAGGCTTTCATTTACCTTCTTCACATGTTACATTTACGACCCCCTAGTCAAAAAAGTCTCTAGCATCTTGTGATTATCATGATGCACAATTGGCAACTTATTTGACAGCTTCACTGGAAAATGACCCAAGTGGAAATTTGTTCCCCAGAAAAGGTGCTAGTACTCTTCTCCCTAATGACTAATCTAACTCAAAAATAAAACTTGTCCATGGGCCTTTAATTTTGTAAATGCCTTGAATCTTTCTTCTTCTTGAGGAATCTGCAAGATTAGCAGGTTTCCTCTTACAAACACCTCATATTTACAATTAGTTCATATTGACTCTGGTGCTACAATGGATTTCTTTTTCTTTATGTTCTGTTGTGAAGGAAATTAGATCATGGTGTGCAGTTTCTGTATTGTAATTACTTGAACAAATAATTTTTATGCCCATGTGCTTTCATATTGTTCTAATTGCAGCTATGCATATGTTGACTACAGTCATAAAGAAACTTTCTTATCTTGAAGAGTTATACTGAACAACTGGAACTGAAGGAAAGAATTATGTGGTTTTCGAAGTGTTTCATTGTCATTCAGTGAGTTCAAGAATCTACGTGGTTCTTGCTTGAATAATGGGTTCAAGAATTCATGTCTGTCTGCTAGTTGTTTCCATCCAAATTTTACTTGTAGCAGCACAGACGAATAATCTAGATTGTAAGTTCCTTTCTTATGCCTAAGTTGTTAGTTTTATTGACATCAGTATTTATAATAGTGTTTAATGATATATGCATAAGAGAGCTCCAATATCTGTTCTTAGTTTTTCCAATGCATCCTCACACCTCATTTATTGTGGGGGTTGATCACTGATAAAAGGAGAACAAACAAAAATGAAATAAAAAAAAAAAATTGTGTTTTGTTGTTTCTTATATCGAGAATTAAAATGATCTCCACTGCTGGATATTGTCCAAATGACAGAAGATTTAAGATTTTAGTGGGGAAGGTTTTGGCCCCAAAACTTTTGAATAGGCCAGCCGTTTCAAACATCCTCCTTGGTGCCTAGAAAACCAGAGCGGGGGTATCCATCACACCTTGGAATGACAACATTTATCTCTTTCAGTTCGAGGATGTTGAGGATAGGCAGAGAATACTTGATGAGTCTCCTTGGTCTGTCATGGGTAGCCTTCTGGTCCTTCGGACGCTTCAACTCGGACTGGCTGCGGCAGAACTGGAGTTCCGATGGAGTCCATTTTGGGTGCAAGTTCATGGCCTTCCGATAGACAAAATGACGCGAGCTCATGGTGAGGTTATTGGTAATCGTATTGGGCGTTTGGTGGAGGTGGAGGCGCCTACGACTGGACTGCTTTTGCACCGTAATTTTCTCCGATTGCGAGTAGAGGTCGATGTCTTTAAAGCTCTGCTACAGGGGTTTATTCTCCATCGGAAGGATAACACTGGCCCAGTGGGTGAGGGGATTAAAGTTTTCTATAAGTATGAGAAATTATCGAAATTTTGTTATGCCTGTGGACGCATAGGCCATGATAATCCTGTAAATAAGTTTCTAAGGAGGAGGGATTGACTTTGGGTTATGGTCTAGAGCAAAGAACTGATCCTGTGAGAAGTTTGGTCTCTCTTTTGGGTCCGCAGCGGCGAACTACGTCGACAGGTCAACCGGTGGTAAGCCAACCGGTGGAGCACACCACCGGGAGCCAACCGGTGGAGCACACCACTGGGCAGCGCGTGGGGGGAGTGCGTGAGCTTGATTCATCTGCTCCACGCAAGCTGGCAGAGTACGCGCCTGTACTACCTGACACTCCTCAGAAGGTGGGAAGGGATGATACAGAGACCTCACCTCCTCACGGCAGATTACCACGTATCCCCCTGGTGATTCCAGAGTCTTCTTCAATGCTGAACCTCCCCCAACACGGTATAGAAGCAGAACATGGGCTCAGTGATAGACTTACTAAGTTGCCACAGGTAGCACCACTTTTGGGCTTGGAGGATATTAGTATTGACCCATGTGTTGGTAAGACTGGTGTTGGGCCGAAGTCCTCCTATTTTGTTACAGAGCCCACTGAGGAGTCTAATAATGTTTTGCAGCCCGTTGTTAATAGGCTCCAAATAGAAATTCGGGTGGAGGAGCTGAGTCCTAGCCCAAGTCCAGAACAACACAAGCCCACTCATTTACTCATGGACATTAGTATGTCTCAGGTGTTCAAGAGTTTGTCCTTGAAGCGACCACTTTTAGAGGATGATTGTTGTGTGCAACAAAACCAGAAACGTTGCAAGAGGGAATCACTTATGGGGGTTGCTGAAGAACTCAGGCCAGTAGAGGCAGCGACGACTTTAAGCCTTATGGGTCGTAAGCCTAAGGCCAGAGCAGTGGGCCGGAAGGTGGGTCGCCCAAAGAAGGTGTCGATGTGCGAAGTTCCGGTTTGGCGCGCAGAGACTGAGGAGTTGTCCTGTTTGGGAAGAGAAATCGCTGTAACTGTTTCACCATTGACAGACGAAGACCGTTGTTCACAAGTGGCTAGTACATTTCCTCCTTCAGTTTACTTGAGCGAGTCAGCTGTGCATGGTAGGATTGACAGGGTGGTGGTGGTTGACCCAAAACAGCCACAAGGACCATGTTGATTATCAACTGGAACTGTCAGGGGTTGGGTCATCCCCTGACAGTCCAGATCCTCCGAGGGTTGTGCACAACCCATCGACCTACTGTGCTCTTTTTAATGGAAACCAAGAATAAGAGAAAGTTGCTGGAAAAAGTCCGTGGAAGCCTTAACTTCCCGGATAAATGCTATGTAGATCCTATCGGCATCTCAGGGGGCCTAGCCCTCTGGTGGGTGGATGGAGTGGGGTTAGATGTCCGTTTTAAATCCAAAAACATATTCCGTTGTATTATTTCGGCTCCAGGACGGGGTCACTGGGCAGCTTCTTTCATCTATGCTCCTCCTTGTAGACGGGAAAGGAGAGTGTTCTAGAACTATCTGACTACGGTGGCTAAGGAGATGCAGTATCCTTGGTTATGTGTAGGTGACCTCAATCAAGTGGGCTCCATCTGGGAAAAGCAAGGGGGAAGAGAATGCAGTAACACTTAATTGACTAAATTTCGAGAAATGTTATCGGATTGTGAGCTGATGGATTTGGGATTTAAGGGGAATGCTTTTACCTGGTCCAACAACCAGGGTGGCATAGATAATGTGCGAGAACGCTTGGATCGGGCCTTGGCGGCAGTTGCATGGAGGGATTTATTCTCGAATGCTCAAGTTTTTCATGATATCTGCTTTGGATCAGACTACTACCCCTTGATGCTTAATTGTGATGTTCCGTTGGTTCGGGTCCCATGAATTTTCCGTTTTGAATCCTTTTGGACTACTAGTCCAAATTGTGCAAGTACAGTAAAGTCTGCATGGGATCATGACCAATCGGGTTCTCCTATGTTTAAACTTGTCCAGCGTTTAAAGAATTGTCAAAGAAGGCTACGGGCATGGAGTGGTCAAGAGTTTGGAAATGGCAAAAGGAAGATTGATATTCTGCGCGAACAGATTGCCTGGGTCCAGAGCCAAAATTACTCACTGGACAATGAGGCCCTTCAGAAGGACTTATTTCACGAACTGGAATTAGTCATGAAAAGAGAGGAGATGTTTTTGCATCAGCGGTCTCGCATTCGATGGCTTAAGTTTGGTGATCGCAATTCAGCCTTCTTTCACGCGACCATTAATCAGCGGCGTCAACGGAATCAGATTCTGCAATTGAAGGATGAAACTGGTAGACTGCTAACTCATGAGACTAAAATTAATGCCCACTTGTTTGATTATTTTTCGAATCTTTTTTCTCGGAATGGCGAGGATAGCCCCGTGGCTGTTTTAGAAGTGGTGGAAAGGGTCATTACTGATAACATGAATTCTCAGTTGATTAAGGAGGTAACGGATAAGGAAGTCAAGTCAGCGGTTTTTCAACTGGGTTCTTTAAAAACTCCTGGATCGGATGGCTTTCCTGGTTTTTTCTATCATAATCATTGGGATATCGTAGGACCATCGGTATGTAAAGCAATGAGAAGCTTTTTTCCCGGGGGGGGGTCATTTGCTAAAAGAGCTCAATCATACTAATTTGGTCTTGATTCCTAAAGTTCAGGCTCCTGAATCTCTGTCGCAATTTCGACCAATCAGTCTTTGCAATTTTAGCTTGAAAGTCATTACTAAAATTCTTGCTAACAGATTAAAGGGGATTTTAAGGACGGTCATCACGCCGAATCGGTCGGCCTTTGTGTCGGGTTGGTTGATTCAGGATAACATAATTGTGGCCCATGAGGCATTTCATGCCTTGAAACTCCGAAAAGGTAAAATGGAGGACCTGGCACTTAAAGTTGATTTCAACAAAGCATATGATCGTGTTCATTGGGGCTTTTTGAGGGCTTTGTTGGACAAAATGGGGTTCCATTCCAAATGGGTTCAATGGATAATGGAATGCGTTACTACAGTTTCTTTTTCGGTTCTTGTCAATGGGGCTAAACGGACAAGTTTTCTCCCGTCAAGGGGTTTACGGCAGGGGGATCCCTTATCTCCCTATCTGTTCATTTTAGTTATAGATGTCTTCTCCAAGATGATTGCCCGAAGCGTGCAAGAGGGCAGACTGTCTGGCCTGAGAATTCGGAGGGGCTGCCCCACCCTCTTGCACTTGTTTTTTGCGGATGATGCAGTGTTATTTTTTAAGGCCACAATTGACGAGTGTAAGGAGGTTGGCCGGTTGTTACAACTATATGGGGATGCTTCAGGACAATTTGTGAATTTTGATAAATCGGGGGTGCAATTTTCTGGCAATATCTCTCCCTCTCGGCAAGTGGAGATTTGTGAGTTCTTAAGGATCCCAAGAATAAAGGCCACTACGAGATATTTGGGGCTGCCATCTTGTTGGGGTCGTTCAAAGGCGGAAGCCTTCAATTTTCTATGTGACAAAGTGTTATCCAAGCTGCAAGGGTGGAAGGCCAAGTTGCTCTCCCCAGCGGGTCGTGAAGTCCTCATTAAAGCTGTGGCCCAGGCTCTGCCTACGTATGCAATGGCATGTTTCCTATTTCCTAACAAGCTGTGTGATAAACTGAGCTCCTATATCCGTAATTTCTGGTGGAAGGGTGATCCGGAGGAGGGGGGTATTCATTGGAGCAGCTGGAGTCGGTTGTGTCTGAACAAAAACAATGGTGGTTTGGGATTCCGGGATTTTCGGGCCTTTAACAGAGCACTCCTTGCCCGTCAAGGGTGGAGATTAGTCAAGTATCCGGATTCCTTATTTGCACAAATTATGAAAGTTATTTATTACCCCCATTCGAATTTTTGTCATGCTTCTAGGGGTCCGCGACCATCATGGGCCCGGGTAAGTTTGTTGCAGGGCAGAGAAGTTCTTAATGGAGGGCTCCATTGGCAAGTTTTGAATGGCCGATCAATTCATTTTTGGGAGGTCCGATGGATTCCTTCCAACCCGGGATTTAAGGTGCGCAGGGCTAGGCCCTCTGGGACAGTGGTGCAAACGGTCAATGAGGTGATTGATCATGTTCGACACACATGGGATGAGGCTCAACTTCGAACTCTGGTTTCTAAAATAGATTGTGATGCCATCCTCTCCATTCCGATAGCATTAAAGGAAGGTAATGATACTCTGGTGTGGCACCATGATTCAAAGGGCTGCGATACTGTGAAATCAGGGTACCAAGAAGCAGTGAAGCAAGCACATATTCGAAGTAATTTGCCTGGCTCTTCCACAGATTGGTCTGAGAAGGAATGGAAGTTTGCGTGGAGTTTAAATTTGCCTCCCAAACTTAAACACTTTGTATGGCGGATTTATCATAACGCCTTGGCAACCAAACAAAATCTGTGGCGTAGGCGGTGCGCCCACTCTGCGGTCTGTCCTATATGTTTATCAGAGGTGGAGACAATTGAACACCTTTTATTTAGATGTGAATGGGCTAAAAGGGTCTGGTTTGGCAGCGGGGTGGGCTTCGGGGTGGGCTTCCGGTGTGACGATATTGATTTGGGATCTATTCGGTCTTGTTTTGGTAAGCTATTTGCATCCCTGGGTACTGCTAGTGAGGGCCGAAAATCGCTGTGCTCTATGGTTTGGGTGGACTGGTGTATTTGGAAAGCACGAAATGACTACATCTTCAATCACGTCCCAGTGGATCCTATTGTGGTAATTACTACAGCCAATAGGGTGGAAGTTGAGTTTTTGGCAGCCTGTGCGGAAACCTCAACCTCTCTGGAAACTCATGCAGGGGCACAGTGTCCAGTGCAGCATTGGGTTCCTCCTCCGAGTGGGATTTGGAAAATCAATTGTGATTCGGCATCTGATTTGACGAGAGGGAGGGGAGTTGTTGCCGTTCTCCATAGGAATGATAAGGGCAATCTGGTGGATGGATTTGCGGCATCAATTCGAATGACAACTGCCTTGCAAGGTGAAGCAACTGCTGTGAGACATGCGTGTTCTATGGCCCGTGCTCTTCATTGTGCCACTTTGGAGGTGGAGAGTGATTGCAAAACACTCATTCAGCTTTGTGTGTCTGAAGGGGTTCCTCCGTGGGAAATTTGTGCTGTGATGAATGACATTCGGTGCATGGCTAGCAGCGGGGGTTTAGCTTTCAAATGGTGCCCCCGAATCCAGAACAGAGCTGCTCATTGGGTGGCTTCAGCTTGTTTGCGAGATGCTTTGCCTTTTGATTGGGTATCCCAGCCTCCTGTGGCTTTAGTTGGATGCCTTTAGCTCAATTCTTTGTAGTTGCAGCTTTTCTCGTTCAAAAAAAAGTTAGCTACAAATATATTTTTTATATTTAGGCAGAGTCTTTTAGCAATCAAAGCATTAGATGTATGTCTTGGTTATGAGAAGCTATTTGTGTGTGGGGTTGTCTGATTTAACTGGGAATAATTTCTACAATGTAAGGCTGTGAATCCAATCTCTGGAATATTTAATTGGTTCGATCTATTTTTAATGCATTTCGTCAATTGTACTCCACATATTATTAGTGTCACTTCGAAATATCATACTGCTTCTTCAAACATTTATTAATCTCTAATTTCTCACATTTAGATTCCACCATATATTTTTGGAGTTTCTATCATCTTTGCTAGTTTGATATTGCCGCATTATATACATACATCTAATATTGTTGGCTTTGGTTGTGATGTTGAACTCACTAAGAGATCAATGGTTTGAATCTCCCCATCTACAGGTGGGTCTTGTTCCCTGTCCTACTTTGGGAGTTTCTTTGTATTGATTGTGTTGTATTTGATATATATATATATATATATATTATTGTGATTGTAATTCATTGAGTTTCATTGTAATATCATATATGAATAAATAATATAAAAAAAAAAACACTTGTAACCTTTACCATATGTTGGAGAAATCTATAGCATGCACCCCTGAAAAAGGCCTCACAATAAGAAAGTTTTGTGGTGAAAGTTACAAATGTTTGTGGTGTATTATGCCACTTTGTGGTAAATCTATCATGTGCGCCTCTAAAGTACATTTTTTTATTTTATAATTTGATTCAAATTTTATTTTAGTCCCTACATTTTAAATTTAGTTTCACTTTGATTTTTTTTTTGGGGTTTAAATTGGAGGTTAAAACTAACGATTTTAGAATACTATCTTCTAAGGTGTACATGTACAAAAAATTAACAAAAATTTAGATCAAAGGACCACCTAAAACTGGACTTAAAGTATAAGAACTAAATTATTTAAATTAAAATAATAGGGCCCAAAGTGAAATTTACATCAAATTATAAGAATGAAAAATATAATTTATCCTATCATAAATAAATCTTAATCGTTGATTTATATGAATTTCATGTAAATCTCACATAAATAAACAACTTGAATTTATTTATGGCATGACTATGTTACTATCATATGTAATAGTGAATAATTGCTCACCAAACTCACTTATTAAATGGCTCATGACTTCTATTAAAACTAGAACATGAATGAATGGTACAATGTTTGAAATTTGATCCTCCACAAAATTGTGGAAGTTTGGAGCAATTACCAAATAAGACTGGTGTGAAGATAAGGCGAATTATATTTTATCTTTTGAACTATCACTTACTTTATTCCATAACTAAATAATATAAATTTTTTGTCAAGAATTTATGCAGGTGTTTGAGAAGTGAGTTTTTATGTATGTTTTTTAAGTTGTAGGATATTATTAGATAATTTTTTTTTGATGTTTGGGAAGATAGTTGGGTTTTTTTGTGATTGGATGTGATGTTTGTGAGAAAAAAAGTGAAATGATTATGGGGTTGGATGTGATATTTTTTTGGATGTGTTTTTTTTATTTTACAAAAGTTTGTCTTTTAGTAAAAAAAATCAAAAAATATTTCCAAATCCAAGTTCCCAAACACCACCATGTGACTTATACACAATATCTCAAATATTACAAAATGTCTGAAATAACTTTATTTTCTTCTATTCATGATAGCAGTCATGATACTCATAGTGTAAGCAACTATGATTGCTGATGAGGCAAAAAAAAAATATAAATAACACAAAAAAAAAGGGTAAATTACAAAAAAAAAATCTTTAGAGTTTAGCGTATTTTTCACATTAAATCCTAATATTTTAATTTTAATAATTTAAATCCTGAATTTTTAACCGTGTCCCAATGTTGACTCTCCGTCTGTTTCTATTTGTTTCTGTTAATTTTTTACACTTATTTTATACACGTGTCACTTTTTGATTTGTCCATAAACTAGTGTATGCCCGTGCCTGAAGGCATGGTGCAACTAATGATGAGATTAATAAATGAAAATAAAATTCGTTGCTAAAAACAGAGATGATAATATTAAATTTAAAAGAAAATTGTAAACTAAAAATAGATTGAACAATTTAATTCCTAATAGAAGCCAAACATCACATTAAAGAATATTAATGAGTTAACATTGTGCACTGAAATACTTTGAACAACAACTGATAAAAAATAAAATAAAAAATCAAATAACTCCAACTATCCATTTGGTTTGCTCAAATGAACACACACCGTGAAATTAGATCAAGGAACTGAAATTTAAAAAATAAAAAATAAAAAAATAATTAAAAAGAAAAAAAAAAAACCACCTTGAATGGAGTAATCATGATCATTAAATATTTTTTGAAAACAAAATTAATGGTCAAAAAAATACAAATTCAACCCAATAAAAACAAAGAAAAATAAATAAAATAAAATCCACTACACCTAGCATATCAGAAACATAAGAAAAGATAAAACAATAAAGCACGGACCACAACAACATCTATCCAGCAATGTAACTAAAAAGAGTGAATATCCTCTGTCCAAAAAAAAAAAAAAAAAAGTAAACAATACGGCTATGCAAAAATAAAAAATTAAAATAAAATGGAAACTAACTCAACCCAAAACTTTCTTAAAAAGTCTGATAGCCTCTTACCCTTCATAGATTCAGAGAATATAACCCACAAATGTTTAGAAATTTCAATGTGAATATGGACTTTATTAAACTATATTGTTGCCTACAATCATAGCATTGCATGCGCACAATCAGCATTTTGGATAATACATGCTTGTTCTTTACCAAGATCGACAAAAAATAACAATTAAAGTTGGCAATAAAAAGAAAATTTTCTCCCAGTCCAAAAGAGTTGTGTGCAAAGCCTTCAAAACCAGGCAAAAATGAAAATCATGTTAGAGAAAGTGCATTAATAGCACAGGCTCACAACTTTGCCACTTTGTTGACTGAAAATCGGGTCAATGCAAACAACCATCTATAAGATTTTTTTGGGTCATAAGATTTTCAGCAATGCATAACAGAAAAGAAATAAAGATAAACATTCAGTTATGCGAGGCAATCATGAACTAATTAATTGCATAAAATGAGAAGTTGGGTATTCAAAGCTACATATTCTTATCCCTTCTTTAATTCTGAAAACTACATTTAAATGCATCAGTTGAATGAAGGATAATTACCCAAGCATATCTTAAAGTAATGCTCCCCCATGGAAGGCATTGCTTTGTTTCATTCATGTATCAGCTAATATTAGTATAGGCAAGAGATGTAACGGAAAACATCGCATTACCATCTAATGCCTCCCAAACAGACTTACTTCAACTTGAATTAAATTCGTATTAGGAATATGGATTGAAGAGAAAAAGAAGAGCATCCTAATTAAAATTCCTTCAGCTTCAACCTCCAATGTTGGATTGCTTCACATATCACAAAACCTTTAAATCTCTAAAAGACTGTACTAAATTTAAATGAATACTTCCCCTACTTCTTTTAGGACTGAGACTTCAAATATAAAAAAACTCAAACTTCTATTACTAATAGTTCTCTAGAACTGTACTACATACCCACTAATATTACTTGGCCAAATTAAGGCCCATAACCCACCACTTACAACCCATATTTAGCACATACA
>NW_021025537.1:38480-68268 GCF_004153795.1 Camellia sinensis | reverse complement strand
GTATTTTTGAAAAAACAAAAAATGCCAATATATTTTCTAAATTTTTAAAATGCAGTAAATGATTAAAAATAAATGAATTAAACTCAATATACACTACAGGAAAAAGTACATTCAGCGACTAAATTTCCTGATCCAAAAAAATTTGGTTGCTGAAAGTATAGCTTTCAGTGACCAAAACGGCATTAGTTGCCAAAAGTAAAGCTTTTTGGTGCCAAAAAAAATTTTAGTAGTCAAAAGTCTACAATTGGCGACTAAAAAATAAGTTTAGTCGTCAAAAGTGGTCATTTTTAGCGCGGGAGAACTAAAATCCTAAGGCGGGAATAAAAATTTTTGGTGACCAAATTTTTGGTAGCTGAAAGTGTATCTTCGGCGACCAAATCCGATTTTGATCGACAAAAGTTAAGTTTTTTAGCAACTAAAAAATAATTAGTAGCCAAAAGTATAGAATTGGCAACTAAAAATTCGCCAAAAGTGGTCCCTTTTTTTTTTATTTTGGTAGTAAATAGTTTATTTTACATAAATTATGTTCAATAAAATAATTATGTTTATACATATACTTTTATATTAATATGGATGTATGTACTATATAAATAATATATGTTGCATATATAATCATGTGATGCTGTAGAGGTGTAGTGGGAAGAGTGTGGTGTATAAGGTTTATGGTGCGGAAAGTTGGCGGTTCGAGTCTCCACAAGAGCGGATCAAATTGTTCTACAACGAATTATCGTCATGAATGACACTTGATAGCGTCACGAATAGTGAAATTGAAAAGTGAAGCCACGTCCTAAACAAACCCTAACCTGTTGTGTGGAGGTGAAGTGGTAGAGATACGTGTTGTTGACTCTCTCCCACGTGAACAGTAACGTTAAAGCGTTAAGATCCTCTAGAGTGATCTCTTAGAGTGATCCATCCAATGGCTGAGATTCAGTCTCACCAAAACGTCGTCGTTTTGGTGAGTAATTTCAAAAAAAAAAAAAAAAATCAGAGTTTGAATCTTGTAATAAAATAAATTATGAGTTTTAAATTTTGTTAATTTAAATCTTAATCTTTTGATTTTTTTTTTCAATTTAAACCATTTGTCTATTTTTGTTAAGTAAAGTTGACAAAAAATAGTGGTTTAATCATTAAACTAGATGTAAGTATTCATAACATGTCTAAAATATTTATTGAGTTTAATAACTAAAATACTTATTTTTTTTCATCAATTTTACTTAATGGAAATAGAAAAATGGTTTAAATTGAAAAAAAATAAAAACATTTAGGGTTTAAATGACAAAATTAAAAACTTAGGATTTATTTTATTATCAGGTTCAAACTCAGTTTTTTTTTTTTTCCCGGTATTTCTCCATAAAGATTTTATTCTAGAAAATCTTAAATTTCTATTTTATTTTTAAAATGTATTTTATTTCGCTGTGTCCTTAAATTAGTAGTAGAACTTTGATTTCTTAGCATTGCCAATAAATTTATACGAGTATTGGATAAACCGAAGGAGTAATATTAAATAATTTAAATAATAAAGAATTTAACGAAGATTTTAAAGAGAATCAATTAGAAATTATAAACAAAATCCGACATGTAATACTAAATAATGATAAGTAAGTAGCCGTTGTGGAAAATAAGTAAGAAAATACTATAGATAATTACTTTCCCCTATAAAAGAAATTCACCTAAAGAATTGACGTCCACTTTTCAAAGACAAAATTAATTAATTAATTAATTAATTAAAAAAATTAAGATTCTTAACTATGTAGGGTCTTTTACTAAGTTGAACTAATACACTAGCTGGAACTAGTCTACTAAACTCAACTTAAAAAATCAAACCTCATTCCACTAGCTTGAATTGGTCTACTAAATTTAGAGTTGCAAACGAGCCAAACTGAGTTGAACTTTTGAGTGTTCAAGCTTTTAAATAATCGAGTTCGAGCTCAGCTTGTCAAATATTTGAGAAACTCAAGCTCGGCTCAAGCCAGCTGGAATATATAAATGAGCCGAGTTTGAGCTCAAGCTTAAGCTTGAAAAAAAGTTACACTTATCAATTTATTTAATAAGATAAAAGGATATATATATATATATAAGAAAAAAATATACATGAATACTAATAATCAATTTCATCAATCAAATATATAAATTTACACAAACACCAAACACAAATATAAAATAAAATAAATTAATGAAAATTTACCTGATATATTATTACTAGTAAATACAAATTTATTTTCTTTATGTTCACAAGCCTTATCAAGCCAAGCTTAAGGCTACTCGAGCTCAGCTTGATTAATAAACAAGTTTAAAAATTAAGGTCGAACTCGTTTATTATAAATAAACCGAGCTCAAATGAGCCAAGTTTGAACTCGATTTGTTTGCAGCCCTAACTAAATTTGGCCCAAAGGCAATATTATAAATGTCACTTATTCTTATGTGACTTATAAATGATTTAAAAATCAAAATAAATGTAACGGTAGTGCTATATGCACCAATTGATATACTAACTAGTGTACCAACATGCCTTATGACATTATTATTGACTCCACCCATTAAATGAATTACAAATACCCAAAACCTCTAGAATTATGCCACATCATCTATTAGTACACTAATTGGTATAGCAATTAGTAAATATAGCAGTATTCTAAATGTAATGGTTCTTGAGCAGGCAATTAATGTGTTTCATCAATCGAGAGAGAAATTATTTAATATTCTTAAAGAAAATTTAAGTAATATTCTTAATTAATATTAGTTCAAATTATAGGCTCATCCTCACTTTTATATTACAATTTTAAAAGGAAAAAAAATGTAAAATATTAATCCATAAACAGAATGGTCAATAGAACGAAATATTACTTCAAAAATATGGAATAATATAAGGCGTCCTATGGTGTGTTGTTTGTATTTTCAATGTATTTTAATTTATTTTGAAACTGCTACTCACACTCTTTTAAGATATGGTTTAATTTAATTTAATTTTTATTTTTTTAAAAGCCCTTCAAATCATGATTACCAAGTAGGATTTGTAATCAACCTCAGATCATAATAGTATACATACAAATCAAATATTGTATCCCACTGGATACACCACGACTTACCCATCACATTCAACAAACCTCATGCTATAATATACATGGTATATATTATTATTTAAAATAGTATTAGTTATAACTTCTGTGTTATTTGGTTATTAGCTAAATTATTAAATCAAAGTTTATTATATGTCATTATTGTGTTTGGTATGTCCCAAAATGATGTTACTTGCTATTTATTGTAATAGTTTTGATTACAGTAATGATTCTTTTTATATTTAAAATAATAATAAAGTTCTATGATTATTTCACAATTCTTAAATGATGTAATGAAAATCTTTTAATATAATCATACAATGAAAATAATCTCAATCCCAACTTAAAGTGCATTTTCATTGTGCTACGAAGTCATTAGTTATATGACCCCATTTTATTATAATCAAGGAGTTGTGTTTACTTCTTTAGATCTTGATAATCTCAATCCCAACTTAAAGTGCATTTTCATTGTGCTACGAAGTCATTAGTTATATGACCCCATTTTATTATAATCAAGGAGTTGTGTTTACTTCTTTAGATCTATAAATGATGATGCAAGGATATGCACCATTTTTGAAGTGTATACAGTACAATTTCTCATTCAATAATAACAATTCAATAAAAATTTAACATTTGTGTCATCATAGATAATATTAGGGTTGAGTTCATCCCAGTATGTGGACTCGTACAATTGAGATTATTGGACTTAGTCTAATGATCCAATTTATTTATCTTATAGGCGTCTTTGTGTAAAAATGTAATAATATGATTTAATCATATTAAAATTAGGTGGTTACAATTATCAAATCAATCTATTTTTTTTAATAAATAGATCGAATCATTGGAGTAAAAAGCTAGGTGTTATGTCTCTATTTGTGCAATGCTCTCCGTCTATGTATGCAAAACCCCCCTTCCCAACAAAGCTCTTTGCCGCCAGCTAGCTCCATTGCTCTTCCACCTTTTTCACTAGTTGGCGGCTCATCTTCTGTTTTTTAGTTATTTATTTGTTTTACGTTTATGTTGCATTTGATTTTTAAAGATCAAATGTTGTTTTTTTTTTTTTTTTTTGGTTGTATTTTTCATAATAATAATAGAAAAATAAATTATATAAAATAAAATAAAAATAGAAATGACAAAACAATCTTCTTTTCCTTTATTAAAGAATGAAATGCAAAATAAATTATGACAACATGAACAGATTACATGATGGAAGAATTTCGCATTAAACCAATGGGTAGAATGGTAGAATAGATTAGTAACATGGACAACTAACAATTAACATACAAGACATAAATTGAATCTGGAAAAATTAAAAATAAAAGGGCAAATTACCAACACCCCCTCGAGATTTGACTAAAATACAGATTCTTCCCTGAGGTCTGAGAAATTACATCCCACCCCCTGAGGTTTATATTTACATAACAAATTGCCTCCTGAGATTTATATTTGCATAACAAATTGCCTTTTCATTTGTTATGCAGATATAAATTTCAAGGGTCAATTTGTAATTTCCCAAAATCCAGGAGGGAATCTGTATTTTAGTCAAATCTCGAGGGGGTTGTTGGTAATTTGCCCAAAATAAAAAATAAAAAATGAAAGACAAAGAAAAGCAAATCGAAGCCTGTACCAATAGGTGCTGGAGAAATGTTAACATCTGTCTCCTAAAATACGACAGTTGAGACCAATTACTGCAACGACACCTTCTAAGTGGTTTCGGTGAACAAAATAATAACAACACTCTTTTACAGAACCAAAGAAGAGGACTAGCAAAAAGAAGATAAAAAGTTCTAGCAATTTTTGGTCTAAAAATCATCTCCATCTTTCCACCAAAAAAAAAAACCATCTCCATTTTTCCATCTCTAAAACCTCCTATCAAAATTTGAGGGGAAAATGCCTTTTTTTATACTTAGAGGGGAAACCTAAACCATGAAGGCTATTATCAAGGCCATCAACTCTAGTCATTAGAGTTAGAGTTACAAAGGTTCAAAAACTCACATATGCTTAATATATATAAATAAATATGTATATAGTGATGTTTGAATAATTCAAATAGATGAATTGCAAAACGGATATGGGTGTTGGGTCATAACCCAATCTAAGCCCAATCTCAAACACATACAAAAGCTAAATTCAACATAGCCCAACCTAGCCCAAGCTCAAAACTAGGTCTAAGTCCAAACCAAACACAAGTACAAGGCTGGCCTCAGTTCAAACCAAAACTAAGTCCAAGTCCAACTTGTATTAATGTCCACTTTATTATGAGAGAATTTTTTATTCAAAACTCATAGCTTTCAGGTCATACTTTTTGTGTTGTAACTTTCTCACGTAAGAGAATACAAAACCACTTAGATCCACCTCAACCGGCGATTGAGTTCCACTTTAATTTAACATTAAAGTTGCTAAAAAACTATTCATTGTGTTTGGTTTCAGTTTTCTGAATTTAATTTTCTAAAAATTGAATTTTTTATTTTTCGTGATTTTTTTGTTTTTAGTGAATATTTTTAAAATTTTAAGCAATTTTTGTACTTTTTTAGATGCACCTTACTTATTAGATGTATTTAAATAGTAAAATATTTGTGAAAAAATATTTTAAAAAATTAATAAATACACAAAAATATGAAAAATGTACTAAATTTTTATTTTTATTTATTTATTTTTTTTGTATTTTTTGGTATTTAGTGAATTTTTTAAAGATTTCTTTTATAAATATTATACTTTTTAAGTGTATTTATGTTAGGTGTATCTAAAAATTTTAAAAAAAATGCTTAAAATATTAAAAAAAATCATTGAAAACATTAAAATACGAAAAATAAAAAAAATAGAATTTTCTTAATACTATTTTCTGGAAACCATAACCAAACAAGTTGATTATTTTCCAACATTTGCACCGATCACTTTGTGCTTCTTTACCACCTCAACTGTCTCCTCTTATTAGTCTTCCTCAACTCATTACTGCCAAAGCTTCCTGATCTGGACTTAGATCTTCCAAATCTAGACTCAGATTTGCCACACACAATTATCTAATGCCCTTTTAACATGTTGATCCACGCTATGTATAACGATCCCGGTTTTCCCTCCATTGGTTATTGTATTCCGGACTCGGTTCCGTAGATGTCTGTTGTTGTATATGCTTCTTTTTCGTCCTTTAATTCCTTGTATTTTGAGTTTTAGGATGTGTTGGGCAGGTTTGTAACAGGTTGGTTGTGTTTGGGAACAAATAGTTGCTGCCCAGATTTTTGTGTCTTCGCTCGAACGAGCCTTTTGTCGCTCGAGCGAGATCTGTGTTTTAGTTCCTTCGCTCGAGCCAGGGTTCCTTCGCTCGAGTGAGAGTTGAGTGTTGTGTCTGGTGGCTCAAGCGAGAAGTTTTGCACTCGAGCTTGCGTCTGCTTCCAGTTCTGGACCTGAGAGTTGCATTTCTTGGCTCGAGCGAGTGAGGACTATGGTTTGGGTTTCTTCGCTCGAGCGTACTTCTGGATTGCAGACCTGAAGCTTCGAATTGTTGGCTCGAGCGAGGCTATTTACGCTCGAGCGAGGTTTCTTTGTGTCTGGTCACTCGAGCGACCACTCCTTCGCTCGAGCGAGGCTCGAGTATATCAATTGACAGCAGCGGGTTACACTTCACTTTTTCATCATCTTCTTTCACACAAACCCTAGATCTGCTGCTCCCTCTCTCTCTACATACCTTCTCTCTATAAATCCATCTAGTTCTAGTGGTCTCCTACCCTAATCCCTTTGTAAGAAGTGTGGAACGTGGCGTGGGCTTCGTTTCAATCTGAAAAAGTTAGTGTTTGGAGCATCTCGAGTTTTCAACTCCATCTCCTTTGAGTCTCTTATCTTGAGGTAGGGATACCCTACTCCATCTTATGAGTTTTGTCATAAATTTTAGTCATTTTGATTGGATGGTGTTGTTTGGTAATTTTGGAAAAATTAAGGTTTGATGTGAGGTTAGAAAAATGGGGTTTGTGAGACCTTGGAAAATGGTGTTATTGTTGTTAAATTGATGAAATTGAACCTTAGGGTTGATATTCGAAAAAGGGAGAAAATGCCCTAATTATATTGAATAATTAATTTGGAAAATTGTGAAATTGAGTTGAGAATCATGAAATTGGGAATTTCTGAGAGTAAATAGTGTAGTTGGATAAATTAATCACTCACCTATGAAGATTTTGGTATTTTATCTATTTGATAAATTTATTATCTGTTTAGATATAACTGCTTTGGGCTATCGGTGAAGGATAGTCTTGTTTGTTGTAGACACTGTATGTTGATTAGGGAAAACTGAAACTAATCATCTGGAATATGTCATTGAATATGACGGTTGGAATAATACATCGAATATGTGTATTGATTGATCATTGTATATGATAAGTGTTTAAACACATTGTATATGTATGTTGTGTGGGAGGAGATAGGGGATGCACTCCACGGTTTGGGAGGAGATAGGGGATGGACTCCATTGATAACTAAGTTGGCCGGAGTGTCCAGGGTGAAAGTCCCGAAATTCTAATTACGTTTGTATAACGTAGATAATTGAAGTATGGAAGTGTTGTAATATGAGTTGTAGTCTCATGTAAATTGTGAATAAAGGAAGTGTTTTAATATGAGTTATTGTCTCATTTAATTGTTTGGCCAGGTTCTGAGGCATGTTTATGAATCAAAGTTGTTTAAGTAAAGGAAAGTGGAATGAAACCTAGACATACTTGTCATGAAACTGGATTGTATTGTGAGTTGGTTTACAAGTGTTAGCTGTTTATCAAATGCTAATGTTTTAGTCATTTCTCATAATTGGTTTAGTATATCTCTACTGGGCATTGGCTCACCCTATATGGGATATCATTTTCAGGTTCAGGTGATATGTCACCTCCAAGGACGTAGCTAAGGAGGCTTTGAGGCTGATAGATCTTTTTGGTTGTTCTCTTTTGGTATTACATGTAAATTCAAGCCAAGGGCTTAAAGTGTAATTGAGTTAATACTCTCTTTTTGTAACTAAGTGTTCGCTTGGAAAGTTGTAAGCCCGTAGGACATTTACTTTTGTTGTCAACATGTAATACTTTTGTAATAAATATTCTGATGAATGAAAATATGTTTTATTCTCTTATGTCTATGCATGTCAAGAATATGAGTTTATTTGTATTATTTTGAGGGCGTTACACTATGCAACCATCCATGGTCCATTAGGGTCAATTGTTCTTCTCCATTAGGGATTGCAGCATTCCAAGCTAAAGACAGTTCCAAGGGGGGGTTTATAGAAGGTTAAGATAGGATTTCATTTGGTGTGTTTGATTTTCATTTATTTTTATACATTTTGTTTGTTGGTGTTATGATGCTTTCCTCTATGCAAAGGTTCATTTTTCATTCTTATGTGCAATTTTCAACCCTGTTGTGTAGGGTTTTCCCTAACTTTTGGAAGTTTTATTGTATTCCAATGTACTTAATTGATTGATTATAATCGGATGTGCAATGCAATAAACCTTTTTGCTATTTTTTCAAAAAAAGAAAAAAAAAAAAAGAAAAAAGCAAAAAAATTTTGAAAGATAGGCAAGGCATTTAAATAGATTTGAATTCTCTCTATTTTATTTTCATATAGGCATGCTAAGTGGTATGATTTTTTGCCACAACCAATTAAAGCATGTTTCTAATTTTAATATTTGTAATCATGATTTGTAAAGAAAAGACACGAATAAAATAAAATGAAAGTTTAATTTATTTCTTTTTTTTTTACTAATAAAATAAAGGAAAATAAAGGGAAAATTATAAATAATAAAAAAACACAATTTGGCCCTTATAACGAAATAAACTCTAAATTTTTTATTTTGTCAATTTAAACTTTAATTTTTTGATTTGTTTTCAATATAAACCATCTATTTATATTCATCAACTAAAACTAGCGAAAAAAATGATATTTTAGTTATTAAACTTAATGAAAAATGATATTAAACATTTTATGAACATCTATGTTGAGTTTAATAACCAAAAAATATTTTTTTCCCGCCAATTTTACTTAACAAAAATAGGCGGATGGTTTAGATTGAAAACAAATCAAAATATTAGGTTTAAATTGACAAAATAAAAAACTCAAAATTTATTTTATTACAATGGTCAACCCTTGGAATTTCTTTTTGTAATTTTTCTGAAAATAAATTTTAAACATAACATGAAAGTTTAAGTGTCGTTTGTTTACAATTTATTATTTATTATTTACAGAAAATATTAAATATGTTTATACTTGTTTATTGGTTAAAATAAAAACAAAAACATATTTGATATATATATGGTTTTTTAAAATTTTATTTAAAAAATAAATGAAATGGATGGTTACACGGGAGATGGTGGCCAATGATGATTATCGCATATTATGGGCGAATATGGTTATTGAAGTGGGGGTGACTAGTGAGGGAAATTATTCAATATTTTCGGAGTATTACTTGTCTGTACTCTCTAATCAATCATCATTCAATATGTCTTTTTATATTTTTCAATCACTCAACACAACATCTCACTTATCCACCTTCTCTACTAATCATAAAATTATAAAATATTACGTATCCATAATTCGAGATTACTGAATAATCACCCGACTAGTGATAACTTTTTTATGGTTATAGAAATTTTTTAATTTAAAAGAAAATTAAAAACTAGAATTACAACGTTACTAAACACCCCCAATTGTGGGAGTCTACAATTTCGTGTGCGTTCAGATTTGGGTGGTGCAAGTTTTGACTTGTCACTTGTCATGTGTTTTTGTAATTTGGAAAAATTGGTTGAATTTCTATTTTTGGGTGGGGTAGATAATTCATTCAAAATTCTAGTGGAGAATAGCTAAGGGTGAGCCCACTTGGGCGAGTTGTTATTATGTATTTTGAAGCATTATACTAGTTATCTCATTCCGATAAGGCATTAAATGCTTATATAATTTAAAAAATAAAAAATATTATGAAGTTACATAAAAAAAATTTATGTAAAAAGACATATTTTAAAGATGATTTTTTATTTTAAAACAAAATATCCATAAATATTGCTTTATTAATATCACTTTACTTTTGTAATATTTTTTGTATACATTTTTTTTTTCAAGAGTTTTTTTTTAAAATTATAACCACAACCACAACTACAATCACACACTTTTCTAGACTCATGTGATAATTTTTTTCCTTGAGAGATAAATTTCATGTTTGCTTACCAAGTTCGAACTGATGCAATGCTGATTAATGAAACGAAAATCAAGTACAAATATGAACCACAAATTTGATAAAGAAATACTCTCTCTTAAAATATATTAATTTTTCAAAAATAATTTGATTTGTCCTAAGGCTTACAGCTCCTATTTATAGTGAAAAGAGAGGTTTAATTACAATAGGAAATAAATTAAAAAGACAATTCTTGCTAATCAAGTCTAAATAAAAGAAAATACCAAGCTCAAATCTTCAAAAATATAATAAAAACTAAATATACTGAAAATTAACCTAGTCTCAAACAGATTTATCTAGACTAAGTAATTAAAGAAATAAATATTTTCTAAAACGGCAAAATCGTGCAATTGAAGGCCTAAACAGTGGAATTTGGTCGAAATCTATCGTACACCATAGCAAAGCAATGAGTATTGATCGTAACGCCATTTTTCATGTCTCGACCGAATCTCAAATTATTCCGAGCATGTGTCATTTTGCATTTACCTTGTTTGTTCATGAGTTTCAGAAATTCTATAGGCAAACACTTTACACCATTAACACCAACACTAACACACAACTCCACTAACAAATCTTTTAAGAGCATCTCCAATAGAAATGTTAAAAATGTTTGTTAAATTATATTATATGACAAAAAATATAAAAAAAAAATTATACTTTATTTTGTGTCTTAAGTTTTTATTATTTTTTAATAAGTGTACAAGTGCTCCAATAAAAGTGTTAAAATATGTGTTTTGTAAGGTGAAGCAAATCGGGGATATTGTTGTGATGTCTTGTGAGGGATTGTTTTGAGTCTATTTTGTTAATTTAAACCGTTCATATTATAAAGTTTGTCGAATATATTATTCATGTAACAAATTAGGTTAATAGGATATTCATAACTCCATGATCGAGTTCTAATTATTTTTAAAAAATATTATCAAAATTATGATAGTGGTTTAATTTTTATTTTATTTTAAATATGACCTTATTATAGAATTATAAATATCCAATTAATCTAACTGACTAATATTCTGACACTAATGGGCTGTAAACGAGCCCACTATCTTACAACTCCATTGAAGCAATTTTTCATTTTAAATTGACACTGTCACCAAATATCTAATACTAATAATACCTCCAAAATGAAGTGATTGAAATCGGCCCTATCATTTGAAAATAAAAAAATCCACCAATGTGACTTTTAAATACAAAATTATAACTATTGCATTATTTTTGTAGATTACTTTGTATAAAAAAGAATTGTAAGAATTGAATTTCTCAAAAAAATAAAATAATAAACATGTCCAAAAGTGATAACAAAAGCTAGAAATCATGACATGCATTTTGCGATTTGTAGAATTATTGTGAAAAAATTGCATAATTAGTGATGTGTAATTATTATTTCAAGTGAATTAAATTGGTGGTTATTATGGACCGTAAAACAATTGATGAGTAGACTTCTTTCTTTCTTCTAACCCTTCTCAAACAGTACCTTTCAATCCAGTTTAGATGAGAGGCTATCCTCCTCCTAAAGAGAAATTCAAAGTCACCCTAACTCAAATCAAATCTATCATATCATCATTTAAAAGGTTGCCTTGAATTCAAAGTGACTCCTACCGATTAATATTCTTTTACTATAATTTTAAATAAATTACACTGATATTTCTTGGAGTTTAAAAAAATTATAGTAAATTTTATAATTTTGATATAATTATCCTGAGTTTCTTTTTAGTTAGGTTAAAGAGATCAAAACTAATACAGATGCAATATATACAAGGCAAAATTAATATTTTAATGCAAAAAATATGGCAACATTATTTTTTCATTTATACAACTACGAATTTTCAATGAAAAGAGGGTAAAATATTATATGAATTGAAACCTTCAGATGGTCCAGTATAATTATGCCAAACTTATGAAACTATATTTTTTTTTTTTTCTAAACTCTAGGAAGATTAATGTAATTTATTCTAAAATTTTTGTTAGATTTTGCACGTGAAATACTTTCATATCAGATCAATAAAGCTTCCGACCCGCAGTGGGGGTGTTGGGGGTCGTGCGTGTCGCCCACTGATTGGCCAAAAAAAAAACTTTTTTTTTTTTTCCAGCAAATGAGGGAAGTCCACGTCATTGGGGGTCGGAAGCACTTCTCATATCAGATATCAATACTCTTCAAAAGCTCGCATATCCATGATTGAAGCGCCTTAATTATACCTAGAGGTGTACAAATGAATCAAATAACTCACGTATCAGAGTAATTTAGCTTTCTTGATTTGGGGTTAACTCAATTTTCACATTGGTTCAATATGATTCTTGGGTAGTTTTAACAACTTAAGATTTGATATTTTTTTTGACAAAATTTTATAACTTGTATAATTTATTAACATGTCTAAATGTATTTGATTTTGATTACTTTTTATGTACCCACTCATACATGTATATAATAGGTTTTTATCATTTTTTATTATAGCGATAATTTTTTTAATTAATAAGTCAAATTTAATATAATAAAAGTAAGCTTTCGTGTTGATATCAAATCAATTCATTTTTTCTTGGGTCAAATTAATCTAGTTATACACTTGATCAATTTAATTCTAAATCTAAAATTTTAAAATTGACCTATGCATATTCCTAATCATATCCACGGTATAAAAAAATTACAGGTATATAAAATTTCTCGACAATTTTAAAGCATGATTTGAGTACATTTTGATCAATTCATTGAGATAGGACATTTAAATGAGATGGTGTTATTGATATATTAGTCTCAACCTAATCAAATGACATGGTGTTATTGACATGATTGAAAATAGAAGGTGCAATGCATAAGTAGTTATGAATTAGAATTAAAAACTAAAAAAAAAAATTAAGAAGAAAAGAAAAAGAAATGTGCTCCATGACATCCCCATTAGAAGGTACCTCGAAACTAAAGTGACTACGAACAATTATTTAGATACTTTTTTTCATTTTCGTAGGTGGTTCTTAGTCTATTTGTTATGATTACATTTTTGAAATATATATATATGCAAGTGCACTCGAGTAATAAATTTAAATTTAAATTTTTTTTATCTAAAATTCATGTGTTAAAACATTATGTCTGACATGGGTGGGCCCATAAAGAACATGGCCCACCACTTAAGGTACAATCCATGATTCAGATATTAAAATCTAACATTCTTGAAATCCAACATTACACCAAGCACCAATGACATATAAACACTTGACAAATGGAGAACCAGCCACATCAGCAGACAAAGATCCTGCAGAGTTATTGCACCACACATCAGCCATTAATGAACTTTCCTGCAGCATTTATTACGATAACCCTTCACGTCGGAACAAGACAGCCTCACCTTAAACAAGGCAAGTTAGAACATAGACTTTCGGCCAACATGACATCTCGGAGTGGACAAGGAAATGATGAACAAAGGATATAAGCAGGCTTCGACGACAAGGAAAATGTTAAGTTGATCTATCTTCATCTGCTCTCTACATCTTCATCACTCTCACCTCTCTAACTTGCTCGTCGGAGGGTTCGTTGGGGGACTCCCCGTTCCCCGTTGAACTCTTTTGCAGGTTTCTCTGTGGGCATCATCGATTGGACAACAGTTTAAGAAGCGTGGATCGACCCAGCTTGTTCTATCTGGGTTATCCAGTATCATCAGTTGGCGCCGTCTGTGGGAATCCTCTTGCTCTACGCGACAATTGTGCTCATTGTCGCCAGAGACCCAGTCTCGATAATCCATACCCGCCACCCACCAAGGTGGATGGTCACAACTAGATCCATGACTTTTCAACACAACGTTGCCGACCCCTAAGCCGACCCTCCCAACCCAAACAACCCACCGCAGTATTTCACAGAACTTACCAACAGCATCAATCACTTAGCCGAGCAAAACCAAGATATTCCATACCCCCTCCACCACCTCAAGATATTCCACCCAACCAAGAACGAGCCCCGAGCCACCCCATCCAACAATCCCATCCATCCAACTTGGAGGGCTTGCGACCCCCTCCTCCAGAAATGAACCCGCCACCCCAAGCCCCACACCCATCGTTCCAAGCGCCTACTCCCGAGGGAGAAGCCAGTAGTGTCTAGCCTCCATTGCATTCTGGTGGTGACAACGCTCCTTTTTGGGATGCAGAACTCCTAGCCATGAAACTCGAGCTTCAAGGAGTCATGCAGAACATACAGAATAAACCCTCTACCACAACCAACTCACCATTCGTTGCCTCCATTAGGGACAAACCCCTACCTCCTAAGTTCAAAATGCCTTCAATCGACTCTTTCGACGGCATAACAGACCCAGTCGACCACTTGGAGACTTACAGGAGCCTCATGGTCCTCCATGCATTCCTTGACGAGATCATGTGTCGGGCTTTCCCCATAACGCTTACTCTGGTTTAGTCAGTTGCCAACAGACTCTGTCTCTACTTTCTAGCACCTAAGTGACTCATTTCTCAGCCATTTCATTGGTGCCTAGCACTAGCGACGTCTGGCAACTCAACTCCTCAACATCCGTCAAACGAAGGAGGAGTCGCTGCGCAACTTCGTCACCCGCTTCAACATCGAAGCCTTGTAGGTGGCGGAAAACAATGACAAGGTCATTCTCACAGCTTTCATGGCCGGCCTACGATCATTCGATTTCCTTTTCTCCCTCTCCAAAAACCCTCAAACCTCCATGGCAACTCTCCTTTCCAAAGCCCAAAAATACATGAACGCCGAAGACTCCCTAGCCGCTCGACAAGATTCCATGACCAAAAACCCGACCCCCAGAGAGAAGAGAAAGAAATCTGAAGCCAGAAGCACCCAGTACACACATCAAACACCTCAATATACCGACCGACCTGGTCGAGCCGACCAGTCGGCACCTACCCGATCGTCCAGCCGGTTTGAACGGTACACCCCCCTCAATTCCCCCATGGAACAAGTCTTGAACCAGATCTAACGAGATTATCCCTTGAAATAGCCCCAACCGTCGCGGTCTCCTTCCAACCGGTGAGACCAGTCCAAATACTGTCGTTTCCACCAGAACCACAGCCATAATACCGAGGGGTGTGTTAACCTCAAAGACTAGGTCGAGGGCTTGATACGCCAGGGACGTCTCAGTCGGTTCACGGCAGCCCGCCCTCAACAACGGCCAAGGACCGAACCTACCAGAAACAACCACCAGCGCACCCCTCCTCAACAACTCGCACAACCTAACCAAGGCCATGATCGACTTCCACAACAACCCCGGGCACAAGGCAACCCTGCCCCACCAATTGGAGAGGTAAGAGTTATCGCCGGCGGGCTTGCTTGTGGAGGACCATCCCATTCGGCCCAACGAGCAGAACTCAGAAAGATAAGGTAGGGCTCAGATAAAGAGGTTGCAACATTAGATCGCCTTTTCAAACACCCCAAGCAGTGGATAGAGCCCATCACCTTCACAGAGGCTGATGCACAGGCATCCGTTACCCCCATAACGACCCTCTCGTCATCTCTGCTCTCCTGTCCAATTATAAAGTCAGACGGGTGCTTGTCGATAACGGTAGCTCCTCAGACATCATCTTCCTAAATGTCTATCGCCAGCTCAAGGTCGGGGAAGAAAGTTTGTCCCCTTTCCAAACCACACTTGTTGGCTTCACTGGAGATCGGGTGACCTCCATAGGCTCCATCGATCTTCCCATCACCGTTGGAGAATACCCACGGCAGACCACTAAGTTGCTCACTTTTCTTGTCGTGGATTGTCCCTCTACTTATAACATCATCCTCGGCTGCACTGCCCTTAACGCTTTTCAAGCTGTCACATCCACGTACCATCTGGCCATGAAATTTCCTACCGACCTCGAAATCAGCACCGTGAGAGGAGAGCAGACTGTAGCCAGAGAATGCTATGTCGCTTCACTCAAAGAGGTTAAGCTGAAGGAGACCATGATCATCGAAGGACTCGAAGTCAAAGATGAAGACGAGCTAGTCAGAGGGGAGCCAGTGGAATAACTTGTTGAAGTCCCTATCGACCCCACCAACCTAACAAAAACAGCCAAGATCAGCAGCCAACTATCCCCTCAAGCCAAGGCCGACCTTACTGTCACGACCCAGACCCGCCTCTATGGGTTTAGCATCGCAACCGGCCAGTAATCCGTGATTACCAAAGGCCTGCTTAACAGAAGATACAGTAATACAGAGTAAGGGGCTGGCGGAAGCCAAACAGTAAACAAAAGACGTCCAATGAGCTGTGGAAACCTGAATGTAAAAAGACTTTATGCACAAGCCATATTGATAAACAAAACATATATACATACGTCATATATACACATAACATCCGGGATAGGGACCAAGTCCCTTCATCATAACTGTACAGTCAAGTCTAAAACACTTATTACAAAACAGAGACAGAAGGGTAGAACTGAGACACCCCAGAGCAGCCTTAGCTTGAACAGACTTGGAACCTCGAAGTGAGGCACAAAGGTTGGCTCGACAAAACGGGAGCTTAACTCGACGCATCTAGCCCCGGTCCGGTGCCTGGACACCTACATATAAATATAAACAGTGAGCTAAAACCCAGTGAATAACATATGCGTAAATGGGTTAAGAATGAATGTCCATTCAGTAACTAAAACAGTCAATTGTATCAGTAAATCAGTTATTCAATTAGAGGCTCATATTTCATGCCATAACAGTTATTTAGAAACCATAATAGTCATATGTGGTACATCCAATGGCAAAATAGTACAGTAGGTCTTGACAGACCGAACAGTCAGTTGATGGCCATCAATACAGTAACAGTAGTTCCAAGGATAGAAACTGATAGAGATCTCTGTAACAGTAGCAGTAACAGTAACAGTAACAGTAACAGTAGTAGTAAGTTGCTAAGGATGCCACGAATACAGTTTACAAATAGGACAAACATTCATTCAGTAAACGATGCCATTTCAGAAAGCAGTATAATCAATCGTTCAGAAATAGTTATAATTGAACGTATCTTTACAACATTGTTACTCACAGAGTGATGGGCTATAGACAGGCTATAGACAAGCTAGCCAGCGTCCTCGGGTGCCAACCCTACACAGTTGCAGAATGAACACACACACTAAGTTACACTCTTAGGATTAGTGACTTAGCCCCTTAACTTGACTTGGTGTGGTTCTATAACATTGTCCTCATTAAGATGCCTTAAACATGACCTATGAATGCCTAGGATGGAATGAGGATGCAAAGATGTACTTTAAAACACTTTTCAAAATTTGTAGAAAATAAGGGTCTCGCTCAAGCGTGGCTTTCTTCGCTCGAGCAAGCTTGCCAAAACAGAGGGGTCGCTCGAGCATAAACTCCTTCGCTCGAGTGGTCTGTAAAAATGCAAAAGTACTGGTTGCTGAAAAGCTCCGCTCGATGCTCGCTCGAGCGTGAGACACAGGGCTTCGCTCGAGCACAGGTCTCGTTGCTCAAGCATGCGTCTGCGTCCACAAAAACCTGAGAGCTTACAATCTCTGCTCGAGCCAGCATTCCGTCGCTCGAGCGGAATTCAAAAACAAAGGGGCTCGCTCGAGCGTGGAATCCTTCGCTCGAGCGAGGAAGCCAAAATCTGGGTTTTCCAGATTTGCCTTCAAAGCTCAAACCAATAATTCAACACATCAAAACTCAATCTTTTGGGCCAATTTTCTGCAAAACACTTGGAAACTCGTAATACAACATGTTTTGAAGATCATTTGATAGAATCAAAGCCCAAAAGTAAGCCCATTGCACACCAATTTCAAAGAAATTTGAAGAACAATGCAAGAACTTAACATGCATGAGTTCCCATGAACTCTAATGTTCCAAAACAAGATCAAATGCAAGATTGAGCTCAAGAACATGATCAATTCATGGACCCCTACTAAGATATGAACATGCATGAAGAAATTCTCATGAAAACAACCTCAAAATTCAAGAATACGTACATGCATGCATGAATTAATTCTTGATTCAACTCTTTAAATTAATTCTTGACTATAAACTCCAAATTTCCATGAACCATGCATGAAACAACTTAAATTCATAATTGAAAGGATGAATCTCCTACCTTAGGTCTTGAATTTCAAGTATGGAAGTCTAATTTGGCAAAACTCTTCAATTCTTCTAATTTTCCAAGCCAAATTCTAGATGAACTCAATTTCCTCCTAATCTCCCTCTCTCTCTCGGTTTTGGTCTAAGAAAATGGCTGAAGAGATGATATGCCAAATGTGTGTGAAGTGGGGAGGAGTTAGCCTAGAATTGACCACTCAATGGCACAAATGCAAATAATTCAAGTTGATGCAATTTAACATTAACAATGCCAATTTAATCATTCCAAATCAAATTTTAATTAAAGCTACCATAAAATCACATAAATCCTAATTAGCATATAACACTAACCAATTTCTGAATCAGTCGCTGATAAGGCTTTCAATTCGCAATTCGAAATCAAAACATGAACAAATCATTTCATGACAAACAGATAGAAATACAATTAAGCAACATACTCATGCAATCAGTTCAGAATTTCAGCTTAATCAATTACTTATCATGCTCAATCACAGTTTAGCACTAATCAGAGGTGAGGGTTGTTACACTTACAACCCTCCTGACTGAGCACAATGATGTGTTTACCTGGACCCATTTTGACATGTCGGGTATCGATTCCTCATTCATCACTCATCGTCTGAGCATCTTTCACCCGGAACACAACGCTCTTATTGCTTCTAAGGTAAATAAGCTACTGGAGGCATAATTTGTCAAGAACGTGGACTATCCCAGATGGCTGTCAAATGTGGTCTTGGTCCAAAAAAACAATGGCAAATGACGACTCTGTGTTGATTACTCCGACCTCAATTGAGCTTGCCCCAAAGACAATTATCCCCTTCCTCGTATAGACCTGCTTATCGACGCTACGGCCGGACATCAAATGCTCAGTTTCATGGACGCCATCTCTGGCTACAATCAAATTCTGATGCACCCGTCTGACCAAGAACATACATCATTCATCACTGACCGGGGAACTTACCATTATCGTGTCATGCCATTTGGGTTGAAAAATGCCGGAGCAACTTACCAATGGCTAGTCAACGCCATCTTTCATCACCAGATAGGTCGAAACATAGAAGTATACATCGATGACATGCTAGTCAAGAGCAAACTCTCCTCTGATCATCTGGCAGACCTACGGGAGACCTTCGGTACCCTACGTAAGTATCAAATGAAGCTCAATCCGGAGAAATGCGCCTTCGGTGTAGGATCTGGGAAGTTCTTGGGTTTCATGGTCAGTCAGCGGGGTATCAAGGTCAACCCCGAAAACATTAAGGCCCTGATAGAAATGCAGTCGCCCAGAATAGTTAAGGAGGTTCAAAGACTTACTGGCAGAGTCGCCGTCCTCAACTGCTTCATTTCCCGAGCAACAGACAAGTGCCTCTCCTTTTTTAAAGTTCTTCGACAGGCTTTTGAGTGGACAACCTAATTCGAAGAGGCTTTCCAACAATTGAAGTAGTGTATGGCCAACCCTCCCTTACTCTCTCAGGCGCTCACGGGTGAGCCCCTCTTTCTCTACTTAGCCGTATCAAGCACCGCAGTCAGTGTGGCCCTCATTAGGGAGGACGGCTCAGTATAGCGTCCGGTTTATTATATTAGCCGGGCTCTCAGAGGAGCAGAACAGAACTACCCATTGCTAGAAAAAACAGCCCTGGCCTTGGTCATAGCCTCAAGACGACTCCGACCGTACTTTCAAGCTCACTCCATAGTGGTCCTCACTGACCAGCCTTTGAAGAAGATAATGCAACAACCAAAGTTGTCCGGCAGACTTATGCAATGGTCAGTCGAGCTCAACCAATTTGAAATCTCCTACCGACCTCGAACAGCAATCAAAGGACAGGTTGTCGCCGATTTTATCTTGGAATTCACTAATCCCGCTCCAACCACCGCCTTCAACTCTGAGGCAGAAGATCCCCACTCTTGGACCCTCAATGTCAACGGATCATCCCGCAAAGAAGGAAGCGGGGCTGGTCTCATCCTCACCACCCCCGAGGGTGTTTATTTCAAGTGTGCTCTCTGCTTCCTGTTTGACACAAGCAATAACAAGGCCGAGTATGAGGCCCTGATAGCAGGTCTTCGCCTAGCCAGAGACATTGGTGTGAGCCATGTCCGAGTGTTTAGTGATTCCCAATTGATCGTCGGACAAATCACGGGGGAATTCGACGCCAAAGACGACACAATGCGAGCCTATAGGGATATTGCACTCCCTCTTGTTCGCTTCTTCAACACTTTCCACATCAAACACATCCCTCGGTCAGAAAACTCCAAGGCAGATGAAATGGCCTAATTAGCCTCAGTTAACCAATCGAACCTCAGCCACGAAGTTCATCTTGGATACCTGGCCCACCCGGCCACTTCAGTTACCTAGCTGGAGGTCCACTTCCTCCAAAATGAACTTATCCCATGGGCGGCGGATGTCCTTCTATTTTTGACAAATGGAGAGTTACCAGACAACAAACAGCAAGCCACCAAAGTTAGGGTCCGGTCATCCAATTACATCCTCATCAGCAGCCTCCTATACAAATGAGGATTTTCACGTCCATACCTCAGGTGCCTCAGCCCTTCCCAAGCAACCTATGTGATGAGGGAAGTTCACGAGGGCATATATGGTAATCATTCGGGCGCCAGGTCACTGGCCCATAAAATACGCCGCACCGGCTACTTTTGGCCTACTCTCAACCAAGACGCCACTGAGTTCGTGCTTAAGTGCGACAAATGCCAGCGCTTTGCCAACATCCCCCATGCTCCGCCAACAGAACTGATTATGCTCAGCAGTCCCTACCCCTTCGCCAAGTGGGGCATAGACTTAGTCGTGTCCATTGCCCACTGGTAGGGGCCAAACCAAGTTTGCTGTGGTCGCCATTGATTACTTCACCAAATGGGTGGAGGCGGAACCCTTCGCCACAATCACCGAAACGGAACACAACCAGATTCATTTGGTAGTCAACTGAATGCCAATTTGGAATCCCTCAAGCCATCGTCTCAGACAACGGCAAGCAATTCGACAATGCCAAGTTCAGGAAATTTTGTGCAAAGCTCCGCATTCAGCCGTGCTTCTCTTCTCCAGGACATCCCCAAGCCAACGAGCAAGTCGAGGTCACCAACCGTTCTCTCTTGAAGATCATCAAAACCAAGTTGGAAGCCGCTAAGGGACTCTGGGCTGAGGAACTGCCAAATGTACTCTGGGCCGAACCCCTACTGGGAAGACCCCTTTTTGCTTAACATACGGCGCTGAGGCGGTCATCCCAGTTGAAATCGGTCTGCTAACCCCGAGGGTTCTGCACCCAGACCTAGAACTCACCGAAGACTTACGTCAGGCTGCTTAGACCTGATTGAAGAGCTCCGAGAGACAGCTGCTGTCAGACGAGCCTCATATCAACAAAAAATGAGAACACACTATAACCGCAAAGTTCGTCCGAGGGAGTTCGCAGTTGGGGACCTAGTCTTGTACGAGGCGACTCTCGCCACCAAAAATCCCGCCAAGGGCAAGCTCGCCGCCAAATAGGAAGGGCCTTGCGTCGTTAAAGCCAGATCTCGCCCAGGCACCTACCGACTCCAAGACATGGAAGGCAGAGACCTCCTCCATCCGTGGAACGCTGAGCACTTGAAGCGTTATTTCCAGTAAAATAGCATCCTCTACTTTTGTATTGCTCAATTGTTGTATGTTTTTTTTGACGAACTACATGCTTGTTCGTTTTTTCCCTTTCTATACGTGGTGTAAACTTGTGATTAGTAGGTTACCCCGTAAATGCAAATGACTTTATATCTCCATTACCTGAATAATGACTTGTTAATCAATGAACGGAAAGCTCAGCCAGACTGAGTTAACTAAAGCCTCAGGCATATTGAGCACGAAGAGCTCAGCCAGACTGAGTTAACTAAAGCCTCAGCCAGACTGAGCACGAAGAGCTTAGCTAGACTAAGTTAACTAAAGCCTCAGTCAGACTGAGCATGAAGAGCTCAGCCAGACTGAACACGAAGAGCTCGGCCAGACTAAGTCAATTAAAGACTCAGCTAGACTAAGCACGACGAGCTCAGCCAGACTGAGTCAACTAAAGCTTTACCATGGTAGATCTTTCCAAGTCTTAGCCAAAACTCCAGTAGAGCTTTTACACGATTGGCATACTTAGTCAACATCCAAGTCCATGTTACAACATTTCTTAACTCATTTTTTACATACGGATCAAACTCTCATTTTTAACATTTTCATGTCTGCCCATCCTTAACATTTTGACTTCATACTTTTACCGCAAGTTAACTCGGCTAGCCATTTTAAAACTTTTTTACGTCACAATTTCCCTGCCATTTTCATTATTCCAAAACGTCTTACTTTCACACCTACTTTTCATTGAATTCTGCTCAGCCATTCTCATTATTCCAAACTTGCAACTCAAAAGACATAAGGACAGTAATGATACAAAAGAAAACTCATTTTATTTACAAAACTTACGGTTACATACAACTTGTTGCAGAAATTACATATAAAAAATAAAAGAAAACAAAAAACAAAAAACAAAACCAAACAAAAGCAAAATTTTTACATAGATCATTCCTCCTCGCTAGAGGCCAGATCCTCCTCCTTAACCCCCTCGTCCAGGGGGGTCTAGGCAATGTCGTCTTCTCCTATCTTTACGAGGCTAAAGTCGATGTCCGGAAACAGCTCTTGCGCCTTGTGCATGAGGGTCTTCCAATCGCTGTCCCAGAACTCACTCATTTCGTGCTTATAAAAGTCCGACCGCTGGAAGCTCTGGATCACCTCCTTTTCACTCCTTCCTCCAACGGCCGCCCCCGACGGCCCAGTCTCCCCTCACCTTCCTTTGACAAGTTGCTGGCGACAGCGGCATCAATGGCCATCTGGAAGTCGGCGGACCCCTTGAACTGCTCTACAGCCGTTATACACAGGTCGGGGTACACTGCCCTCTCAGACGACAACTTGGCCCTCTCCTCTGCCAAGGCCTTCTCCAACTCTGCCCTCTCAGACGCCAACTTGGCCCTCTCATCTGCCAGGGCCTTCTCCAACTCTGCCCTCTTAGACGCCGACTTGACCCTCTCATTTGCCAGGGTCTTCTCCAATTCTGCCTTCTTAGACGTCAATTTGGCCCTCTCCTCTGCCAGGGCCTTCTCCAACTCTGCAATCTGACTGTTGGCCTCTTCTTTCTCGTTGACTGCCTGGTTGTGCAACACTTCACTATTGCTTATGGCCTCTTCCCACCTCTCGTTAGCAATGGTGCAAGCCTGTTAGACCAGCTCTAGTTGCTCCTATCACTCGCCAGCTGGAACTCCCGCGATACCGCCTTGCGGCGTTCCGCTTCCAACTCCAATCTGGTCGCGAAGAGCTCAGCACCAACACGGTCTGCTGCAAGGTCCTGCACTACCGCCACCACTTCCATTTTCTTCGCTCTTCGCACACACGCTCTGAGCGGCTTTCTTCCAGCCCGTTGTCTCCTCCAATAATTTTTGGAATTGCCCCTTCACCCCTTCCAGTTGAACCCTCAGCGACTCTATCTCCATTTTTGCACGAGCTGCTTTATTCAACAGGGTAGCCGTCAAGGTCGTTGCCTCCATCTGGGCTGAGCACAACCCTCTCAAGAGGTCGGCCTCCCCTAACCGGGCCATTGACCGCACCGCAGCGTCCTCTAATACTCCAACTAGGCGGTCAGCCGCCACCTGTGCCCTCCCTCCTTCGTCCACTGAGCGACCCGCCAGCGTGCGCATGGTACAACGCGGCCGTCAGCGTAACACTCGTACTCGGAGTGCTGGTCCCAATCTTCTCTTCGCTGGGACTGGAGGTTACTTCTGGTACAGGAAGCAATGCTACCTTTTGGCCACTTGGGCTCAAGTTTTCTTTCAGCACTTGAGCACTTGGGCCCTCGTCGTCCTTTGCCACCTGGGTCGTCTCCAAGTGTTCTTTCAACGTTTGGGCGGCCTCCCCCTCTGGAGCAGCCTCTACCCTCCCCTCCTTTATCTTCTCCACCACAGGGGCGTCCTCGCTCCCTCTCTCCATTTTCTTCAAGGCAGGGGCGTTTTCTCTCCCCTCTACCGTTAGTACTCTCATCTTCTTCTTTGCCTTCTTTAGCACTGCCTCCACCTCCTGCTTGCCTCTCTCCTTCAATGGGTCTACTGGGGATGGCAGTGGGGCGAAACCAGTCAAGTCTTTGTTGCCCAGCGGCTTGGGACGCGGTCAGACCCGCTCCCTCATCACCAGTTTAGGGCCAGGCCTCAACTGTACCTCCTTAAACTTTTCTGCCCTCGCAAGGGTCCTCCGCTCTCCCTTTCGCCTTGCCTCCAACTCCTCCGCTGCAGGGTCTTCTCCCACCGGCTGCGGTCCTAACCTTAAGGCGTATAAAGATGAAGGATGGATCAAGTCGTCCCACCTAGTGCCCTCCTTCTCCCTCCACTCCTTAACCTTTTTTACCATACCCTCTGTTTCCTCCCCCAACTTCGGCTCTACCGACTTCGTGGGGACCTTCCATGTCATGCGTACCCCCTCCCCCCCATTCGTCGATACGAAAAACCACCTCGGTCTCCAACCCTTTACAGACGACGACAACCCGGCTACTAACCCCTTACTTGCCACCGCCTGCAAAGTCACCCACGTCTCTTGCTGACCGGACGCTTTGTAGCAAGAAAAAAAATTCTTCCACTGTCATCGTCGCTCCCCCAATCGCCCGTAGCCATGTGATCGCGTAGGCCATTATAATTTTCCATGCGTTGGGCATCAACTGCCCCAGCGCCGCCTCCAGTCGGTTCAGTATATCTACCACTACTAGGGGGATAAGCAACCTCAGCCCCACCTGCAATGCTTCTTCGTACAACAAGAACTCTGCCGGCCGCGCATCTGACGCCGTTTCCTTAGATGTAGGCACCCTCAACTCTATCTCTGCCAGAATTTGGTACTTCCTTCGTACCTCCTCAAACTCCTCCGCCGTAAATGTGGACCTATAGGCCTTGGTGTGCCAGTGGTCCAGCTCCACTTGGCTAATTGGCCTAGCAACGGCAATCATCGTCGTCGGACGAGCCCGCACCACTCTCCCCTCCTCCCTTTACTCCACCCGATACTGTTCTGCTAGCTCCACTACGTCGTCGTCCCCCAAAGAGTCTAGTCTCGTGGTTGGCACTTCGTCTCGAGCAATCTCTCCTATGTGTTTACGTATAGCTTCAGATGTTGGCACGAGGAAGTTCGCAAAGTGTTGCAGAGGTGTATCACTGGAAACAAATGAGCTTATTTCTGGGACGTTTTGGTTTTTTGTAAAAAGGTAAGTAAAGCGAACAACCCCAAACGCCCACAGTTTGCCTATATTCCTAAGGTCAAGATTAAATTTCGCCAGTTTGAAAATTTTCAAAAATCTTTCCAAACCCGCCTTTTCAAATATTACCCTATCCCTTCGTTTCTTGTTAAACGCATTGCCTCCCCCACCATGGGATTCCACTATGTGTATGACCACAATCCACTGCCCCCTTCCCCTACCCCGTCTATTCCACTTCACATCACTACGTGCCCCACCGCTCCTCAAGCCCCGCGCACCGCCAATCCACCTTCCCCTTCGTTGGACTGAAGCTGCAGTTGGGAATGGGGGACTACTGACATGGGTGGGCCCATAAAGGACATGGCCCACCACTTAAGGCCGAGTCCATGATTCAGACATTAAAACCCAACATTCTTGAAGCCCAACGTTACACCAAGCACCAATGATATCTAAACACTTGGCAAGTGGAGAACTAGCCACATCAGCAGACAAAGATCCTGCAGAGTTATTGCACCACACATCAGCCATTAATGATCTTTCCTGCAGCATTTATTATGATAACCCTTCATGTCGGAACAGGACAACCTCACTATGAACAAGGCAAGCTAGAACATAGACTTTCAGCCAACATGACATCTCGGAGTGGACAAGGAAATGATGAACAATGGCTATAAGCAGGCTTCGACGACAAGGAAAATGTTAAGTTGATCTATCTCCATCCTCTCTCTACATCTTCATCACTCTCACCTCTCTAACTTGCTCGTCGGAGGGTTTGTTGGGGGACTCCCCGTTTCCCGTTGAACTCTTTTGCAGGTTTCTCTGTGGGCATCATCAATTGGACAACGGTTTAAGCAGCGTGGATCGACCCAGCCTGTTCCATCTGGGTTATCCAATATCATCAATGTCTATAAGGAGAAGCTTATACAAAATGACCAAACTACCTATATATACCTATCTGTCTATGATACTTTGATTTCAAACCCTAACAATCAAAGAGTCTCTACACCCCTCTTTTTTCCCTTTGTTTCTCTCTTTTCCTCACTATTTCTCACATCTCTTTCACTCTCTCTCTTCCTCTCTTCTTCACTGTTTCTCTCACCAGCGTTAATCTCACTACCTCACAAACCAATCTTAGTCAATCTTTTTTTTCAAATTTATATGCTTGACTCAAATTTATATTATAAAAAATAAATGATTATTTTTCAAATTATGTATGTTGTTTAATTTTTTAAAACAAATGTGATTTAAACATATAACTACTGATATTCAATTATCTTGATTTTTTTACATGATTATTCTACTTAGTTTCAAAATGAATCTATTAAATCCAAATACTCTCTCAAATTAAGTAACCAATTTAAAAGAATCCAAATCCAATTTATAATGGATGTTGTTTTTTTATTTTTAGTAAGATAACGTATGTTATTAATGACACGTTGTAATCTTGAGCCTAAAACAAGGATTCATGTTCTTAAGTATTGTAGATTGACCAGATTGTTCTATAATGTGGTGGGCATACCACCTACTCCTTTACCATCTTTCTCTCAAAACCTTGGGTCAAACTCAAATTGTCTTTATCATATAGTTTTCACTACTTTTTTGACTCACTGCTGTTTCATTTCCCCATTATCCAAACTGGAAGTACATATGAAAGGAAATAAGAACTCAATTTGTCTCAACACTTCTCATCACCATGCCATTATTTCTCCCTTAATTCTCCTATTGTCATTGCCATTGCCATTGCCATTGCCATTGCCAAAGATATTGATTGGCAGTACATTTCTTCATTTCCTAATCCTAAAACTACTTTCTCCACTTTGGTTGAGGGTAAATTAGATAGTTAGTTTATGTACTTTGACATTTATGTCATTTGATTTTTATAATTTTAATGGATTTGATTTTGACATTAATTTTGTATTTTTTTCTCAAATTAATCTGAATGATTATAACTGTTACTATTTTTTATGCAATTGCCCTTATGATAATCAAAATTTAGAATATTAATTCAATGAAAAATTGATATAAATTAAACCATTAATTTCACAACTAGTGCAAAAAACTCGCCAACATTGGCCTAAAAAATAAAATAATTTTTTTTTCTCTTTTTCTCTTTTTGTATTTGTTTTTTTTTTAAATTAAATTTATTCAATATTTTAGACTAAAAAATTGATTTAATATAGTTACAGTATATTTATTAGGGGTGTTCGTGGATTGGGTTTGTGCGGTTTGCGGTTCGATTTTGACCCGCCCACATTTATATGGTTTGGAAAAAAAGTCAAACCGCAACTGCCCATAGTTCAGTTTGCGGTTTGTGCGGATAGGGTTTGCGGATGTGAGGGCGGTTGCGGGCGGTTTGCAGTTTGAATTTTTTTCTTAAAAAATTAACATATATATTGTTTAATTTAACTTCACACGTCTAAAACCTGACACTGAGACTGTCTACAGATTGAATGGAATTGTCACTTATGTCACCCATCAGTTTAACATCCATGATTTGCACAGTTTATATTAGAGAGCATTGTATTGATCAAACATAAAAACCAGTTAAAAAAAAAGGTACTCTTTTTTTTTTTTTGAATAAATAAGTTAAAAAAAGTACTTTGAATCATTTAAATCATTAACCAAAGTGTAACTTATGTAAGATTAGAAGTCAATTAAGTAAAACAAATACAGAACGTATAATAGAAGTTGTAAATTCTTCCAAGTAAATGAACGGCCAAGTTTTTTCAAAAAAAAATATATATATATATATAGTGTCGACGGTTAATGGAAGTTGTAAATTCTTCCAAGTAAATGAATGGCCAGGTTTTTCCAAATATATATATAGTGTGGACGGTTGCGGGCGGTTGCGGGTCAAACCCGCAACCCGCCCGCAAACCGCAAAATTGAATTATTTCAAACTGTACCCTATCCTATTGTATTTGTAAAACCGCCCATACGTGTGTGGGTAGATTCAGGTAGGGTAGGTTTTGCAGGTCGGATAACCCTATACCCAATCCTAATATTTATGCATATACAATACATATACATTATATACAATAAAATTAATAATGATTAGATAAAAATACTCATTTTTTTATTAGTTTTAATTATAAAAATATATATACTAAAAAAATAAATAAAAAAGAAGATAAAAATGGAGCCCTCAATGAAAATAAAAAAAATTACGGTTAAAATAAACTTTATACCACAAAATCCACCATATATATCCCTCTTTTGGCAAGTAGATTTTTAAATTTTTTTTTTAAATTAAATTAATGATAAAAAAATAAAATATATTTAAAAAATTAATAAAATAAAATATTACATTTAAATTATAATCACTTCATTTCTTCTACAAAATTAAAAAAATAATAATAATAATCCGAACAAATTATTTTAATCCAAACTAAAATAATCAAAACGTCAAAAACCAACCCACCACCTAAACGAAGCCTAAAAAGTCTGAATGTTAATGCAAAAAAAAAAAAAAGTGAGGCTCAGATCGTTGTATGGATCAGGAGAGAATTCGACTACGCCATGGCTGCAACAACAGTTGCCTGTGACAGAGAAGAAATCTGACACAAACCCTCTGAGTTGCCAGCCAAGAAACGGGTCGGGTTCTCAGTGCCCGACACGAGAAATCCATCGTCGCTGCCTCTAATTTTTCCCAGGAGAAATTTTTCATTTCAATGCTCCAAGAGGGTAGTGCCATCACAGCCTCAAACCCCATTGAAATTTTTATTTATTTTATTTATTTATTTTTGGTTTGGTTTTTGTTTTTTGTCAAGAAAAAGGTGGATATGATCCAACCTTCCACTTGCGCACACACACACACACACACACGCAGAGAGAGAGAGATAGAGAGGGCGGTTGATTTTGGAGGTGAAATCATCGGCCCTGATGATCTTTGATCGATCACCTTGTTTTTGCAGAGAGGGTCAACTACCCTCAGAAACTTCCCAATCTCTCTGCTAGGAGCCTCATTCATTCCTTGAGCCTAACCCTAGTTGCTGTCTCAAAGCCCTCTATTTATGGTGCATCCAATTACTTTTCTACCTCATTTTGACCACTTATTTACATCTTGTGGGAGGTTGAATGGTATGAGGTATAAGAGAAGATCATTTAAATGGGTTTGATATACGCGCTGCAAATTTGATTAAAATACAGATTATTTTTTGTAATTTAAAAAATTATAAATATTATTTTTTTAAAAAAAATTTATTTAATAGAATTAATTAAAAGAATAAAATTTATAATTACTCTTTTATACAATAATAAAATTATTTAAATTATTAATTGAAATATATTTTT
>NW_021025537.1:0-12166 GCF_004153795.1 Camellia sinensis | reverse complement strand
CCTCTAATCTTGTCTCTGTTCACAAATTAGCCAGAGATAATAATTGTTCCGTTACTTTTGATGATTCTACATTTGTGATTCAGGACAAGGCTTCGAAGAAAGTTCTCCATCAAGGTTCTAATATCAATGGCCTATACCATTTTCATCCATCTCTTTCTCCTGCTGCAATCTCACCACCTATGTTACATGCACATCACAGTTCTTATCATGCTGCTGCACCTGTTTCTACTTCAGTTTGGCATAATAGATTAGGCCATCCATCTGCTATAAAGATGCATCATCTCATACCTTACTTGTCTGTTACTAAGTCTGATAATAAGTCTACTCCTTCTGATTGTACTGACTGCTGTGTAGCTAAGAGTCATAAGCTTCCTTTTCATTTGTCTAATTCCACTGTAAATACACCACTTTCCCTCATCCATAGCGATGTTTGGGGTCCATTTGCTTCTAGTTCTGGTTACAAGTATTATGTTCTGTTTGTTGATGATTTTAGTAGATTTACTTGGCTTTATCCTTTGGCTTATAAGAGTGAAGTTTGTGCTAAATTCATGGAGTTTAAAGCTTATGTTGAAAATCAATTTGCCACTACTTTGCATATTTTACGGACTGATGGAGGCTCAGAATATTTTACATCCAAAATGCAAACATATTTGACTACTCATGGAATTCTGCATCAGCATTCTTGTCCCTATACTCCCTCTCAGAATGGTATTGCTGAGAGGAAGCACCGTCATATCACTGAGACTGCTACAGCTCTTCTTCATCACTCTTCTGTCCCTTTGCACTACTGGTTTGATGCCATAGCTATTGCTACTTTTCTTATTAACAGATTACCATCCTCCAATCTTAATCACAAGTCTCCATTTGAAGTTCTTTTTAACTCCATACCAGATTTTTCCTATTTTAAAACTTTTGGTTGCCAATGCTTTCCTTGGCTCAAACCTTATCAATCTACCAAACTTCAACCCAAATCTATGGCTTGTGTCTTTCTTGGTTACCACCCTTTTGCTAAGGGCTACAGGTGTCTTGATCCTAAATCAGGCAAAGTTTATCTTTCTCGCCATGTTGTCTTTCATGAACATATTTTTCCTTTTTCTTCCTCCTCTTCCCTTGCTCCTTCTCTTCCTCATTTACATTCCTTTTTCTAGCCTTCATCCTCACCATCACATTCTTCTTCTCATATTTCTCCAGTGCAGTCCAAGATCCACATTCCACAGTCTGCTTCACAGATCCAGCAGTCCCACTCTGATTCACAGAATCTGCAACATTTATCTCAGCTTCCAGCACCCAATCTACAGGCACAACCTCAACAGGCCCAAAATCAGTCAGCACAGTTTCAGTTTCATGCACCGAATCAGCAGCAGGCACCTATTCAGAATCAGCAAGCACCTATTCAGAATCAGCAAGCCCCTATTCAGAATCCGCAGCAGACACCTATTCAGAATCAGCAGGCACAAATTTAGACACAGCCTCAGCAGACTTCACAGTCTGCTTCTCATTACTCTCCGTCCCAGCATCCGCTTCAGAATTTATCTCAGCATGTCCATACTTAGACACAAAATCAGATTTCCTCTAGTTCTCTTCCTTTTGTTTCTTCTCCTCAAATATCTTCCATTCCCATTCAGTCCATTGCTATCCAACTACCTCCTGTCCCTTTTCCTTCCTCTAATATCCATCCTATGATCACTCGATCCAAATCTGTTGCATCACCTCATTGTTTAGCCACAACTACACCTCTGTTTTCAGATTCAGAACCACCTTCCTACAAGGAAGCCTTACTGTCACCCATCTGGCATAAGGCTATGCTTGAAGAATTTCATGCCTTACAAAAACAACGCACTTGGTCCTTAGTGTCTCTTCCACCTACTAAAACTGCTATTGGGTGTAAATGGGTCTTCAAGGTGAAAAGAAACTCCGATGGATCTATTGCCCAATATAAAGCTCGTTTAGTAGCCAAAGGGTACTTACAACAGGAAGGGCTTGATTTTCATGAAACCTTTAGCCCCGTTGCTAAGCAACCTACTATTCGCATTTTGCTTTGTCTTGCTCTCCATCATAACTGGCCTCTTAAGCAGTTGGATATTTCCAATGCCTTTCTTCATGGCATTCTTGATGAGGAAGTATTCATGCTTCAACCTCCAGGCTTTGTAGACTCTTTCTGTCCTTCTCATGTTTGCAAACTTCACAAAGCCTTATATGGTCTCAAACAAGCTCCCCGGGCTTGGTATTCCACCTTTTCTACCTTCTTACTTTCTCAAGGTTTTGTCAATAGTAAATGTGATTCCTCCCTCTTCATTCAAAGAACTTCTACCTCAGTTACTTACTTACTCATCTATGTTGATGATATCTTGCTTACTGGCAATAATTCGGTCCATATTCAGCATCTTATCACTCACATGCATACTGCCTTTTCTATGAAGGAATTAGGGAATCTTTCCTATTTCCTTGGCATATCTGTTCAATCTACCACTGCAGGGTATTTTCTGTCTCAGCAAAAATATGCCAAGGACATCATTTTGAAAGCCGGTCTTTCTGCTTGTAAACCTTGTTCCTCTCCTATTTCTTTCAAGCACAGCACTCCTCCAAATGCTTCCCTTCCATTTGATAACCCTGCTCTTTATCGGAGTCTTGTTGGAGCCTTACAATATCTTACAATTACTCGACCTGATCTCTCTTTGGCTGTTAATCAAGCATGTCAGCACATGCATGCTCCTACCATGGGTCACTTTGCTGCTGTTAAAAGAATTCTACGGTTTGTGCAAGGTACTCTCCTTCATGGGTTGCACTACACTCCAAGTACTTTTGATCTTCATGGTTTCTCCGATGCTAATTGGGCTGGTGATATCCATGATAGAAAGTCTATCTCTGGTTATTGTGTGTTTTTGGGAAATAATTTGGTGTCTTGGTCTGCCAAGAAACAGGCCACTGTATCCCGTTCGTCCACTGAAGCAGAGTATCGTGCTTTAGCACATACTGCTGCTGAGCTTAGTTGGCTTACAATGTTGCTCACTGAAATGGGTATCTCTTCATCTACCACACCTGTGCTTTGGTGTGATAATCTGTCTGCCATGGCTTTGGCATCTAATCCCGTATTTCATTCTCGCTCGAAGCATATCGACATCGATTGTCATTTTGTCCGCGAAAAAATTTTGGCTAAACAATTTGTTGTTCAATACATCCCTACTGTTGATCAACTTGCTAATTTGTTTACCAAGCCTTTGTCTGTTTCCCGATTTCAGTATCTCAAGGACAAGCTCATGGTCTTTGAGCCGCCCATCAGCTTGCAGGGGACTGTTGAGCCTACTGAATCAATTCAGCCACAGTTAGATATGCATACCCCTTCAGCTCAAACCACACTTCAGCCACAAGCTAAGCAGAAGCAGCCGTTACTAAAGTAGTTATGCAGTCCATGTGTTGCAGTTGTAACTAACTCTAGAATTCTGTTAGACTGTTAGAGATTCTAGAATATTGTATTAGACCTATATATATAGATACTATCTTGTGTAAATTGTAGTGTGTGTAAACAGAGAGCTATCAATAGAAGAATCTATTTTTGTTCTATGGTTTCATAACTTTCCACAAATACACACATCAATCCTTAAAAATAAATTTTTTTACTTCACATCTTTTATATGAAAATTCTCAATACATATTTTCTTTTCAAAAAATACACACATCAGACTTACTCTTTAATTTATTTATTTTTACCTATCTCACTCCCTCCATTGATCATTGTTCACTTTAATATTCCTTCATTGTTTCTCATAGATTTGACTGATATTGCTCAAATTTTCACTCCTTATCCATTGCTTATAACGTTGTCCCATTACACCCCACTGTTATTTTGATTTGTATGATGGCGGATTTACAAAACAATGAATGTTTAGATGTAGAAGAAAAAATGATTGTTAATAAAAAAAATTAGGCAACGAATAGGTGAGTTTCTTTGGTTCAGAAGTATTTTTTTTTTCATTGTCTCAATTATCATTCTAAAAATCAATTTTGAAAATCTTGCACCTATACGAAAATTAATTTTTAAAAACATTTCATATATTCGAAAACCAACTTAAAAAATAGTTATATGTCGAAAATTTATATTTGGTTCAGAAATACAGAATCAAAAGCTATTGTTTGATTCAGTTGTTGACTGTCGAATTTGTTTAATGTATTTGAATAACCAATACCAAATTATTTCCATCTTGTTGCCAGTCAATATGGAATAAATAATGAAAATAGTATAACAATAACTTACACTCAGCTTGCTTTTGAGTTGTGAAAAATATTTTTTTGGAAATTTCAATCCGTATTCTTTTGTTTTAGTGAACATTTTTAATATTTTAATTATTTTTTTTGGATTCACTTAATTTAGATACACTTAAAAAGCATACAAAAATATAAAAATTTAGTACATATTTTTTTCTATTTATTATTTTTTATAAAGATTTTTGGCAAATAATTTACTTTTTAAATGTATCTAAATTAAGTGGTTCTAAAAAGTAAAAGGTTGATTAAATATGTAAAAAGTTTACTAAAAAAAAAAGATTTTAAAATTAACAAAAATATTTTTGAAAAATTAAAACTAAATAGAGTATTAGTTTTTAAAGAATAATAGTAAAATAATACAAAACATTATTGATTTAATTAATTAATTAATTTATTTATTTTTTGCATACCTTAGTAAATATGTTCACAAAATTGCTAGAGTGTGCCGTAAAAATGTCGTGTGTAGGCCACGGTTTAGGTTTTGACTTAGGCTTGTGGGTGTGGTGGGAGTTTATGTTTTATGTGGCATGTGTACATAATGTGTTGGAATTTTTGTACACATTATATGTTATGGGCATATTTGAAACATTTTGTGTGTAGAATGAGTAAAACAAAAGATAAACAAATTCATTAAGTGTATGTACTGAGAAAGATATTGTGACGCCCCGATTCTATACTATAGGTTGCAGTCAAGGGGAAGTCACTAGTGAGTCCTATGGTCAATAACCAAGTAAGATCCCAAACCACTGGAGGAGTCAAATAGCCTCCCTTCTAAGTCCGACTTTCTTAGGCAGTGCACTACCTTTTTTGACAGATCTTACAAGGCATTGACACAAGGTCTCATAAGCAACGCTAAGGTTCATACATAGAATGTAATTACATAATAACCACAATATACTTGATTAAAAAGATTGTTCCATTACATTACATCCCAAAAAAAAAAAGTTTTAAACTTCACATGAGTCTTACACAAATATCAAAAGAAACTTCTAATATTCTAGGATAGCCAAAAGTCTTCAAATGTTTCAGGTTCGACATCTCCCGCTATGAGTTCCTCTTCGTCACCTGGCATGATACGCCGTGAGCTTTGAATGCCCAGTAAACACACGCACACACCCTACCCCTTTTTCCCAGTCCAATACACAATCACAAAATATAACATCAAGTAGTAAAGCATGATACTCCAATAAATAAATAAATAAATGGTTAAGTTAGATGTCAGTAATCTAGAAATCCCCCAAAGAGATTTCGTCCTCCCAACCACAAGAATCAGACGCGGATTATTCGGTATGCCCCCTCTTTTGTTGCTTTGTTGCAGAACTAACCTCGGATGCCTACCAACGGTTATATACCGCGTAGTGCCAACCGCAGGGCCTCAAAAGAGACGGTAAAATAGGGCCTTGCCCGAATCCCTCCTCACACCAAACCACCTAGGGTCCGAATACAACTGCTCCGTTCAAGGGTTCCGAAAACCACTTGCGCAAGACTTTAACTTTTAAATGGGGAACGCATCCCAACAATCCATATATCACATATTGTCATCTTTTCATTTCTCAAGTGCTCGAAAACCCAATACCCACCCAATTAGGTTTCCCGTTGAATTAAGTGTTTTAAGTCAAGGTTAGTCCAACTAAACGATAAAATAAAATTCACATAAGCATGCATTCTTAAGATGGGAAAGGTAATTAACATAACCACAATACATATATTATCAGGTCAAGTTATGATTATAAGCTACAAACATTCTTATAAGAAAGGTAAATAGCATAACCACAACACATATATTATCAGGTCAAGACAAGATTATAAGCTACAACAATCTCATGAACTCAAAGGTACAAAACATCCATACCTAACAAAATTTCCAGATTTAGCATCGCATAAAGATTAAAACGAAAGAGCTATTTTAGATCCTTTATCGGGCTTGGCCTTCCTATGATTTGTAGAGGATTCAATCTAGTTTCTAGAGCATTTTTCGGAATTGGGGTTTCTCTTCCAGATTCTAAGTTATTTAGAAAATATTTCAGCGCTGTCCAGGGTCCGTCCAGAATCTGCCCAGTTCTGTCGACTGTTACGAAAACTTGATTTTCTTGCAAACCGCTCAATGTTTTTTGATGAAACCAATTGTCGTTGAAAGATAACTTCTAAAGGAAGGTTTTGACATAAAATGGAGGTTCAGAATAGTTTTTTACATTTTTCTGGAATTTTTTAAAGTTGACTGAAAAAAACAGATTTTAAGGTGGAATGCCCAAAACAAGGAAATTTATAAAAAGGGGGGTCCCACCATGGGAAAGTTTTATTTTTTTTGTGAATAAAATATGCTAACTATCACATGTTTAACTCATAAATTTTTTTTGAAAGAGTGCCCTTGAAAAGTTGAGAGATTTGTACAAAAAGAAGATGGTTTGTGCCAAAATGAGGAAAATACAAGAGAGATGGAAAACAATACTCAAATCTTGGTATTTTTAACATAAGAACATGATAATAACAGATCTGAAACATCACTTAAAATCTTTTAAATGACATGCATTAGAAAAGAAAATGAAGAGAAGGTTGTGTTGGTGGCTTACCTTCTAGCTTTGCACAAGAAACTCTCTTCTTCTTCCCTCTCCTCCTCTAGACTTCTCTTCCTTGCTCTCCTCCCTCTCTCCAACCAAAATGTGGGTGTAAGTGAGTGTGTTGTGTGTATGTTTGCAAGCTAGGGAGGGTGTGGTATATATAGGCAATTTGGGGTAAAAGGACATAAAAGCCCTTTAGTTGAAAATGGATGGGAAAGCTAGGATTTTGGTTGGTGTCAAATGGGATAGGAGTAACTAAGGTGTTAAATCCTAGGTTTTGGCATCAATTAGTTGATCTCTAGTTGAAAGGTAACTAGTTTTGAGATTTGCAACCTAGGTCTAGGTCACTAGGTTTGGATTTCCTAGAATGTCTTAATCATAGTCTTGAAAATTGGCTCCTCTCTCTTCCCTAGGAGTGTGATGGGTTATTATTTTATTTGTTTTGGTCCTAGAGCACACTCTTCAAGGTGTATATATATGTATATCTTACAAGATTGATGGTACTAATAATATTAGTGTACATGTGCTAGTTTTGGGGTAAGTTTAGAATTTAAATAAAGAAGTGAGGGCTTGGAATTAAACTCATGTATTGGAACCTTACTTATGTATAATTAAATTAAATTAGGCTAAGGAACCTAATTAGGCTAGGATATTCTTGTTCCGATTAAAAATGCTAATTGACAAGATTCGAAATAATTTAAGAAGCTCAGGAGCTTTAAGGAAATAATTCAAATACATTTTTTCCGGGGCATCACATTAAATGTAATGAAATGAGGAGGATTAGAACCTTAATCATGTATTTAATTATGATCTAGTTATCTAATGTAAATAACTTCTAGTTAGAAGTACACACATATATATAGCAAATCTTTATAGGTACCAAAGTTATTATTGCTCCAAGATTTCAAGAGATTTTAAAGTACAATGATTATAGTCTAGGGGGGGTATGATGGCTAGCCATGTGATGGTGAATTGATGGACATGCTATATATATATATATATATTGTACAAATCTTAGAAATTGTAAAATATATTAAAAAAAGATTTTTGGGTAAAAGTGTATATACATATAAATATATATAATAGTACTTGTTTAGGTCAATTTGTGATTTAATAAAAATGTGTGGGCTTGGGTTCAATTGAAGTATCTATTTCAAGTGTAAAATAATGCAGTTTGTATTATCTTGTTTTGAATTTAAAGGTAAATAACCGAACGGTGGCTGTAAAAATCAAAAGTTAAGGTTTAGAGCGATTAATCTAAAATTTGAGAGTTAAGTAATTAATATTAGAGTGTTAGAAATGATTTCTAAGCTTCCAGGATCGATTAGGGTTTGTACGGATTCGCCTGTGATGCGTTTTCAGTCCTAGGGCTTAATTTGTGATTAATCGACGAACTAAGGACTTTATCATAATAATTCAAAATTTAGGGACCTAATAAGGTTTAAAAAAAAAGTCAGGGGCCTCACAGATATTCACAGAGTGTAAATAGTGTATGGAAATAGAATTACTCCACACATTTACTGTCATGCACTATAGAAAGCTTATATACGTTTACCGAGGAATTTAAATTCAGTGTAATATTTTAACAAAAATTATAAAACATGATAAATTTTATAAATATTAATAATTAAAAATATAATTTTTTTCCATAATTTTATAATAATTTTCTGGTAGACATACTACCCTATAACCAAAGCACAGTCGTTTCTATAAAAATTAGAGGTTAACATAACTTTCATAAATTTGCAAAAATGATTAGGACCTAATCATGGGGTTATGAATATCTGATTAACTTCATTTTTTACATGAATAATATTCTTAACGAACCCTACAACATGAATCGTTCAAATCATCGAAAAACACTCCGGAAGATCTTCTAAAGAGGGCAATAGTGCCCTATTCTCCTATATTCTCTGCATTTGTATTCATAACATTCATATTCTTGAATAAATTGATCTTATTAACATTCATATTCTAGAGTAAATTGATTTTGGTGACATGTCTAACAAACACTTCAGCTTTGTCCATTAACAAACATTGGTTCATTGCATTTTTTTTTATCAGTAAAAAGTAATATATTATTAGGATAATAAAATATTACAGAAAAATAAATGAAAGAAGAATTGCCCGTCAACGTAAGTTTATAGTTGAACCACATATATTTTCCGTTTTTGTGCGATTTATTGTTTTACTTTCTTGCTTTCGTTTGTTTTGTCATAACATTAACAAACATTGGTTAGGATATATATATATATATACATATTTGGTTAGATGGGAAAGTATAAGACTTAATATATTACACAACTGACACTAAATCGTCCAATAAAGTACATCGAAGTATAAAACAGATCACAAAAGAGATAAAAAGAACCTCCACATAGGAAGGATACGAGTCTCCACATAGAGAAAAAACAAATCTCCATGCAGGGAGGAGAAAACCTCCATGAAGGGAGGACACCTTTACATAGAGAAATATTATTGCAATACAAAAAAAAAACAAAAAAACAAAAAATAAAGCAAAAACGATCACCACTAAACAAACAATATCAATAGGATTCATTCATCATCGTAACTGATAGTTTTCATACCTTAATTTCCACTCTACGTTACAAAATAAAACATTCTAGATCTGAGGTGATTACCTAGCGTACAACAACACGTTTAACAGTATCGAATCTTGGTCATGAATCGGATTTAAGACTAGATCTAAAAGCTTTCTTGGTAACATGCCGATGATGGAGACAAGAAGAACGACAATGGCTAACATGGTCATAGAAACTGTAGGAGAAGAAGCGAAGGGGAGAGGAAGGTTAAAAGCACCACTCTCTCCCCTAAAGAGCAGAGAAAGATAAAGCGTCTAGAAATTTTTAGAGAGAGAGAGTAGGAATAGGGTTTCTTAGAGAGAGAGAGAAATGATTTTTTCGTCCTTTTTTTTTATTTTTTATTTTTTACTTTCAAGAAGGGGCAAAAAAAAAAAAGCATTGAATATTAATGTTATGAATTACATTTTTTTACTTGACATAATGTATCATTTTGTTTTGAAACTCACTTGAATTGAACAATAAGTGTTAAATACCATGAAACTCATGAACTTATTATTATTATTATTATTATTATTATTATTATTATTATTTGATTGGATTTCCATTAACTTAATTGCAATTTGCATAGCTAGATAATTGTCAACCACAAAACATTTCACATGCAACCACAAAAGGTTATGTGCTCTGTTTTCTTTTCACCAAATGCAGAGAATATATATGTAGGGGAACCTAGGAAGCACAGATACGGATACAGATACAGGATACGGGTACAATACGATACGGATACAGCGATACGACAAAATTTGAAAAACTAGGATACGGGTACGGCGGGGATACGTTCGTAAAAAATATTATTTTAATAATTTTTAGTAATGCATTATGCATAAAAATAAAACCTAAAGCAAAAGACAACTTGATAAAGAAGAAAGATTCCTATAAAACTAAGAGTTTTCAAGGTCAATAGCTTCAACTTGTTCCCCTTCATCAGTGAATATCACAAAACCTTAGCTAAAGCCAAAAAACCATTCTTAAATAAAAATTTCAGCCCTCTTTCTAACCAAAATGTGTGTGTGAGTGAGTGTGTTGTGTGTATGTTTGCAAGTTAGGGAGGGTGTGGTATATATAGGCAATTTTTGATGTAAAATGTCCTAAAAGCCCATTAGTTGGAAATGGATGGAAAGGTTAGGATTTGTTTGGATTCTAAGGAAATGGAAGGGATTTGGGAGGCTTGGTCAATGATTTAGGCAACACTAGTTAGAAAGGAACTAGTTTTGGAATTAACAACCTAGGTCTAGGGTACTAGGTTTGGGTTTCCTAGAATATCATGATGATATATATTGAAAATTGGCTCCTCTCTTCTCCCTAGGATGATGGGGTTATTTTTTTATTAATTTTAGGTACAAGGGCACATCCCTCAAGGTGTATACATATATATATATATATATATATTGTAAAAATTTTGGAAATTGTAAAATATATTATTAAAAAAGATTTTTGGGTAAAAGTGTATATATATAAATATATAATAGTACTTGTTTGGGGTCAATTTGTGATTTAATAAAAATGTGTGGGCTTGGGTTCAATTGAAGTATCTATTTCAAGTGTAAAATAATGCAGTTTGTATTATCTTGTTTTGAATTTAAAGGTAAATAACCGAACGGTGACTGTAAAAATCAAAAGTTAAGGTTTAGAGCGATTAATCTAAAATTTGAGAGTTAAGTAATTAATATTAGAGTGTTAGAAATTATTTCTAAGCTTCTAGGATCGATTAGGGTTTGTACGGATTCGCCTGTGATGCGTTTTCAGTCCTAGGACTTAATTTGTGATTAATCGACGAACTAAGGACTTTATCATAATAATTCAAAATTTAGGGACCTAATAAGGTTTAAAAAAAAAAGTCAGGGGCCTCACAACCTATCCCCCTTAAATAAATTTCGTCCTCGAAATTGTTGTGGGAAATTATGTCCTAGTGCTGGCAATGTGTTTTAAAATCATTCAGATCATCTTCTCTTTTTATGTTATTCTTCGTTCTGTTTAGAGTTGCCATTGGTCTTTCTAATAATAGCGTCTTGAATCGAATTCCTCCCTGATTAATAACTAAGGAGATAAGCTAATCTCCGAGCTTCTTGAATTGTTGACTACAAGGGTAATGACGCTGCTGCTTCCGCGTAAGGGCTTGTTTTGCCAATTTCCATATGTGGCGATCTACACTTCCCATTGTGTTGGTTGATTTGTTGCATCATTAGTCTATCCCCCTTAAATAATAAAAGCATTATGTTGGATGGGTAAGAAATGTGCTGACTTGGTGAGGCGGTCCACTATTACCCATATAGCATCGCGCCCTCTAGGTGACTTAGGCAACCCTGTCACAAAATCCATCGTCATGTATTCCCACTTCCATTCGGCTATTGGTAGAGGTTGCAACATTCCTCCTGGTTTCTGATGTTCCGCCTTTATTTGTTGGCATGTTAGACATCATGCTACAAATTTAGCCACTTCCATCTTCATCCATTCCACCAATATTGCCTCTTCAAATCTTGGTTCATTTTAGTCCTTCCTAGACGTACCGCAAATGCAGAACGATGACATTCCTTCAGTACCTTTTCTCTAAGTAACTCGTCACTGGGTACAAACAATCTACCTTGGTATCTTAAACTCCCATCGGGGTGAATTACCCAATCGGGCATGGGTTCTCCTGACTCCAGACGTCCCTTGATGTAGGCTACCTCTTGATCATGCTTCTGGGCCTTCACGAGCTCATTCATCAACTTAGGCATCACCTTCGTATCAAGACATGCTTTT
>NW_021025536.1:457351-470221 GCF_004153795.1 Camellia sinensis | reverse complement strand
CAAAATCACCATTGTTGAGCCTCTCACTCTAGACTCTACCTTCTCTCTAGGTTTTGATCTAGTAGGAGTGATTTGCTCATCTTTGGCCTTTACAAAAAAGTTGTTGATCGTCGAAGGCTACATTTTAATCTGAAAATTTCGGGATTTGGAGCACGTTGGGTTTTGTTATCTTTTCTCTTGGGGCTCCGGATTTGAGGTAGGGATATCCTACTCCTCTCTATGGATTTTGTCTTTAAATTTTAGTATTTTAAGATGTTGGGGTTGGCTTTATAGCGATCCCGGGTTTACCCTTGTTGGAGGAGATGGGGGATGTACCTCTAAACCGGATAGGTTTTGGGAGGAGTCCTTTTTTATTTAGTTTCTAAATAGCTCATATGCTTGTCTAGAGAAGTGAAGATAGAGCTCATATGCTTATCTTTGTGAAGTGTGGATATAGCTTTTATGCTTATCTGTGGATATTGTTGTTATACATATCTGTTGAGAATGTGGATATTCTATATGCTTATCTGTGAATGTGGGATATAGTTTTTATACATATCTGTTGAGAATGTGGATATTCTATATGCTTATCTGTGAATGTGGGATATAGTTTTTATACATATCTGTTGAGAATGTGGATATTCTATATGCTTATCTGTGAATGTGGGATATAGTTTTTATACATATCTGTTGAGATGATGATAGAGCTAATATGCTCATCTGTTAAAAAGGGGAAAATGAAAAGTAACTTGGACTCATAAGTCGTATGACATAAAATGTGATTTATGCGGATGTATCAGTGTTGGCCATCTATCAATTGCTAATCTTTTAGTCATTGTTCATGGTTGGTTTAGTGTATTTCTACTGGGCTGTGGCTCACCCTATATGGGAATATCATTTTCAGGTACAGGTAGCATGCCACCTCCAAGGACATAGCTGGGAGGCTAGAGGCGGACATACTTTTGTCGCTTAACTTTTGATGTATTACATGTAACTTCAAGCCAAGGGCTTAATGTGTAAACGAGTTAGTACTCTTTTGTTGTAACCAAGTGTTAACTTGGAAAGCTGTAAGCCTATAGGGCATTTGCTTTTATTGTTAACATGTAATACTTTTTGTAATGAAACTCTGAGAAATGAAAGAACGTGGAACTTTTGAATATCAATGCATGTCTTATTTGTTGGGTTTAATGTTATTATTTTGAGGGCGTTACATGAAGGATAAATGGTGTTTGAATCTCTGATTGAAGGATGAATTCCCTGCTCTTTTTAGATTGGTTATGGTAAATGAGGATACTTTGAGAATTTTATATGAGAGGAAAGTGGACTGGGATTTTCAGTTTAGAAGAAGGTTGTATGAGTGGGAGGAGTGGGAAGTTATTAGACTCAAGGACTTACTTGAGAATGGCCCTGCAATAAGAGTTGGAATGGAGGATTGTCCTGCTTGGGATGCTTCATTGTCTTATGAATTTTCTGTGTCATCAGCATACAAAAGTGTTGAGGTAGATCTTGGCCAACATCTTAAAATTAGCAAGCTAGTGTGGATAAAGTATGCTACCCCAAAAGTCCAATTTTTTGGTTGGTTAGTTTGGAGGAACAGGGTTAAGACAGTTGATTTTCTTTAGAAAAGAGGTGTCATTTCTGCTACTACATCAGCTCTGTGTGTATTTTGTAAATCTGAGAATGAATCTGTCAGCCATGTGTTGCTACATTGTCGTTTTGCTTGGAAAGTTTGGGCTGAGATGTTAAATTGGTGGTAGGTGAAAGGGACTTTACCAGGCTCTGTTGAAGGTGTGTTATTATGGTGGGATGGTGAAAGGCTCAACAAAAAAGAAAAGAAGATTTGGAGTGTCATACCTTTGGCTGTCTTGTAGTCTTTATGAAAGCTTAGAACTGAGTATCTGTTTCATGCTGCTATTCCCAAGTCAGATGATCTTTGTGAATTAATAAAGATTGGAGTAGCTTTGTGGTTGAAGTCAAGCTACAAGGAGTTCCATTTCACTGTGCTGGATTTTTTGTTTAATCTAAGGCAAATCAAATATTGTCTTGGGAGAAAAGAGGTACTGGGCTGATCTGGTGTAGTTGCTGCTATTGCGTTGTATTGTTTTGTGTACTTTGTAGTTTGCCTTGATGTTAAGGAGGCCATTTTGGTGTTGTTTGGTTCTTGGGTTGGTGCCTCACCAACTTGGGGGTGCTAGCAGATGAATGGGCTAGTTTCTTGGTGCCAACCTAGTTTGGATCGGGTTGCTTCACTATGATGCTTTGTGAAACTCTCTATTTATTGATGATTGTCATTGCATTATTGCTTGATTGTTATCAATAAAGTTTTTTTTGGCTCTTTCAAATAAATAAATAAATAAATAAATCTCTTGTGCACACCCACCGTAGTTCCTATTAAAATGAAGAGTCTTCTCATTTTCTAGTTATTGCAATCATAGAAAGCAGTTTCCTCATTTCCACTTGAAGAGAATATATATGCAGAGGGAATGAATAAGAAGTGAAATTTCTAACAAGTTTGTTTTATAATTTCAAATAGTTTTCTCCGTTAATTATAATTTCAAATAGTTTTCTTTGTTAATTACATGATCCGCAGTTTTCAAAGTTACAGTGAACATGGTAAGAGCATGAACTGTGATTGAAGTTGGTGAAAATAGAAATGATATACTAGTTATATGTAGAAGAGCTAATTGGCTTCTTTTCTCCCATGTTCTCTGCAATGAAAATTGTAGTGGCGGGATTGGGAGTTTATATCAGAAAAAAATTCATTTAAATATCTAATTGTTATAACTTAAATTAATTTGTCCGTTATAGGTAATTAAACCATGGTGCTAAGCGAATTGGAAGAAAGGGAAGATCATGTTTCCATCCATATTGACAAAAAGCTTGCTAATTTATCGGATACATCCTCTGAGCCTTGTACCTTCAGAATCAATGACCACTTATGCATGGAAAATGAGAAAGCATATGAACCAGCAATAGCTGCCATTGGCCCTTACCATCGTGGTAAGGCTAACTTACAAGAAATGGAGCTGCACAAATTACGATACCTACAAAAGCTTCTAAATCGACAGAAAGAGAAGAGCGTGGATAGGTACGTTATGGCCATAAGAGAATTAGAAAAAAGAGCATGCACTTGTTATGCAGAAACAATTAGACTTGACTCAGATGAGTTTGTGGAAATGATGCTTCTTGAGAGTTTCTTTATCATTGAGTTATTTCGCAAGTCAATGAACAGGGAACTGAGAGATAGTGATGACCATATTTTCCAATCAAAACAAATTGTTCATGATTTACGACATGATTTGATTTTACTAGAAAATCAAATTCCATTCTTTATCCTTGTTTGTTTGTTCAACATGACTAGGCTTCCAAGCTCGGGAATCATTCATATAGCCATAAATTTTCTATAACATACCCATCTACATACAAATTTCAAAGCTCATAGTGAAATCCCAATCGACAACATCAAGCATCTGCTTGGCTTAGTACATGATTATTGGTGCTTTACATTTGTCGGGAGGAATCGCGCAACCAGGTGACGAATCTCCGTGAGAAACGCGATTCTGCGTTTCTTAGAAAGAAACGTGTAAGAATCGCATTTCTGTAGAGAGAGAAACGCGATCCTGTCCTAGATAGGATCGTTGGTGGCTATGAACAAAAACCCTAACTGAGAGAGAGAGGAGAAACAAGGTGAAGAACCTGAAAGTCATCTGGGTATGTCCTGCTTCTTTGCTTCGTTTTTCTTCTCTCTCTCTGGCAGATCGTCTCTCTCTCTCGCTCTCGCAGATCGTCTCTCTGGCAGATCGTCTCTCGCAGTTCATCTCTCTCTCTCGATCTCGCAGATCTGCTCCTTGTCGATCGCACTACAACAAAAAGCATTTTCTGCGACGTTTTTTAGCAACAAAATTGAATTTGGTTGCCAATTGTATTTTTTTGGCGACAATATACGTGTTGGTCGCCAAAAAATACACCATTAGCAACAAATATTTCAATTCATCGCGAAAAATGGTTGGCGCCAATTTAATTTTTCGCGCGGGAGCGCTAAAAAAGTTTTGGCGACGAAATTAATATATGGCGACGAAAATGTTTGTCGCCAATTTTCGACTTTTTGGCGACAGAATTAAACTAGTCGCTGAAAGGTGAGTGCTATTTATGGCAACAAAATTATTTTCGTCGCCAATAAATTTATTATCAAAACGACGTCGTTTTGAATCTGTCTTTTTTTTTTTTTTAATAAGTGAATAAACAAAACTGACCTAAAAGAGACTCTTCATCTTCTCATTCAGGATCTGCAGCGGCACAAAACAGAGGCAGCACAACAGGTATTTTTCTCTCCCTCTTCTTCGTCTTTCTTTCCCTCTCCCTCTCCCTCTCACTCTCACTCACTCACACTGTGAGAGTTTCGAATCTGTCTAAAAGGAGACTTCTTCATCTTCTCAGTTCCGAATCTACAGCGGCACAAACAGAAGCGGCACAAACAGGTATTTTTCTCTCCCTCTTCTTCGTCTTTCTTTCCCTCTCCCTCTCCCTCTCACTCTCACTCACTCACACTGTGAGAGTTTCGAATCTGTCTAAAAGGAGACTTCTTCATCTTCTCAGTTCCGAATCTACAGCGGCACAAACAGAAGCGGCACAAACAGGTATTTTTCTCTCCCTCTTCTTCGTCTTTCTTTCCCTCTCCCTCTCCCTCTCACTCTCACTCACTCACACTGTGAGAGTTTCGAATCTGTCTAAAAGGAGACTTCTTCATCTTCTCAGTTCCGAATCTACAGCGGCACAAACAGAAGCGGCACAAACAGGTATTTTTCTCTCCCTCTTCTTCGTCTTTCTTTCCCTCTCCCTCTCCCTCTCACTCTCACTCACTCACACTGTGAGAGTTTCGAATCTGTCTAAAAGGAGACTTCTTCATCTTCTCAGTTCCGAATCTACAGCGGCACAAACAGAAGCGGCACAAACAGGTATTTTTCTCTCCCTCTTCTTCGTCTTTCTTTCCCTCTCCCTCTCCCTCTCACTCTCACTCACTCACACTGTGAGAGTTTCGAATCTGTCTAAAAGGAGACTTCTTCATCTTCTCAGTTCCGAATCTACAGCGGCACAAACATTTTTTCTTTTTCTTTTTCTTTTTTTTTAAATAAAAATACATATTTGCATATTTACTATTTATAATAAAAATCATAAAAATTACCTTTGCCTCGAAAAGATACGGACTGTCAACGTTCGCCACGTGTACATAAAACCAATTCAACGGCATAGACCCCGATTGATTGATAATCAAAAAGAAAAATCTTCCGACCACTAATTCAATACCACTAAAATACTACAAATGATGTAGCACTATGTGGATCTCATCATTAATGTAATAGTTTGGCCTTTATTTTTTTTGTTTTCCTTGCACTGCCAATTTATTAGAGCTGTGTTTTGGGAAGTTAGTAAAAAATTGACTTTTAGTTTTTAACCAAACTTTTTGATTTTTTTAGAAGTGATTTGGGAAGTTAGTAAAAAACTGACTTTTCTGCTTTTTGATTTAATATTTTTTAAAAGTGTCACATCACTCTAAAATGATCAAAATATCCTTACTTTTTACATGTCAACAATTTTTTGAATTAATTAATTATAATGTTCTAGAGGGAAGTTTAGTAAATTTTTAAGTGGCTTTTTTGAGTCTTTCCAAATGAGATCAGTGGCGTTTTTGCAAGGATTGGCGTTTTTGGAAAGTTGCTCAAAACGTAGCTTTTTGTTGCGTTCCCAAAACGGCATTGAATCAAAAAAGGTAGAAAAAAGGTGTTTCGCAAAAAAACAAAAACAAAAAAGAAAGAGAGAGAGAGAGAAAGCCAATTTTCATTAAAATAAAAAAATAAAACAAAAAGTCAAATGTTATATTAATATTTTTTTTATTTTGATAATAAAATAATTTATTTTCCAACTTTCTAAACCTATTAAAAGCATCTCCAATGATTTGTCATTAGAGCTGCCATTGCTATAATATAACAGTTGTGTTGAAAAATGATGCTCCAATGATTGAATATAGCAGTTGTCAAATTTCAAAAATGTCCAAACTTGTGTCAAATTTGACACAAAGCTGCCATTTGTGCCAACTCAACCAAAACCAACTGTTTCTCTCCTTCCTTTCCTCCCTTCCTTCCAGCAACTGTTTCACCATTTTTTATTTCAGAATTCACCAAATTTTTTTTGAATAATATATTTTTTTAATTTACCCGAAGATCAACAAATTCAACAAATCTTTTTTTAATTTGGTTGAATTCAAACAAATTCAACTTTTTTTAAATTTTTTTTCTCAAATAAATTGAACAAATATCAAATTCAACAATTTCATAATGAGCTCAATAAGCAATTTCATAACTGAAATAATGAACAACACTGAAAATAATAAATACCTTATACTGTCGCCGATCAAAACTGAAAATGATCTTGTACTGTCGCCAATCGAAGACAGAGAGATGAGAGATAGAGTGATAACGAGAAAGAGGTAGATCTGATGATCGTGTCTTCCATTCTAAGACTGAGAGAGACAGAGAGATAGAGAGGAGTGATAGAAAGAGGGGTGGGAGGTAGACGGTCGCCGATCGTCTCTTCAAGCATGTGTCGTTGCCGATCGAAGATAGAGGGATAAAAGATAGAGTGACAATGAGGGAGAGGAGATCCGGTGATCGTCTCTTCCATTCTAAGAGAGAGAGAGAGAGAGAAAGAGGGGAGGGGGGTAGACGGTCAACGATGATTTTAGGAGTGAGAGAGAGACAGACAAACAAACAGATAGATAGAGAGGAGTAGGAGTGAGAGTGAGAGAGAGAGGGAGAGGGAAACCTGCTTCGTAGCCCATTCCTGAACAGGAAGACATATAGAGACAGAGTGAGAGTGAGAATGAGGGAGAGGGAGACTGAAAGGGAGAGGAAAATGGATGGATGATTCTGGATTTTCATCTCAACCGTTGGAAATGATCTATCTTGGAAAGGCAAAAAAAGTCATTGTGCTCTTTTTGCCTGGAAAAAAAAAAAACAAACAAACAAAAAAAAAAACAGCTATAAAGGAACAGTCATGTTTTTTTTCTTAACGGCCATATTTTGTATTTCTATAAATAGAAACCTCAATTTCAATTTCATTTCACAGTAAATATTTCAAATTTTATATTTCTTTTCTCCTCTCTTTATCTCAATTGCATTTGACAGCAAACTTTCAAAATTACTTCAAACCCTCAATTTGTTTTTAGTTTTTTTGGGCCAATCACTATGGAAGGTTCATCAAAAAGAAAGAGAGGAAAATCATTCACTACTCAAGAAGATGTGGCAATTTGTAGAGCTTGGTATCACATTACTGAATACCCAATTGTTAGAAATTCGCAATCGCGTGCTCATTTTTGAGGAAGAATTTTTGAAAATTATTGCTCGCTACATAATGATCACTTAAGAACACAAGTTTCTATCTCATCTCGATGAGGAGTAATCATGAAATGTTGCAACAAACTTCGTGGGTGTCTAGCTCAAGTCGAAAATCTACATCTCGTTTCAATCAGGCTAGGGTTAATTCGAATTAGGACTTCTGAGCTTAAATGTTGAACCGTGGAAAATAAAAACCCTAGCTTTCTCGGTTGTATTGATTTTCACTAGGTTTTATATACATATGTATTAGATATATGTATCAGAACACAATGCTTAATAAAGATTTGCGGCCACTGAATATAGCTCAAACAATGCCTGAGGAGACTCGCGTTTCTCCTGTTGCCACATCCGGTAGTAAGATTTCATTCTCATTTATTATGTTAGTTTTTTTTTTTTATTTTGTCTTATATAAAAATTAACTGATTAATTAATTTAATATTTTATTGATATAGATGCTTCAAGCAAAACTGTTATACCATCAAGATGAAAACAAATATTTTGCTTTTGAACATTGTTGGCCAATCTTGCAAAACAATATCAGGTGGCAAGATGTAACTCCTACGAACACGGTGAAGTCAAGGATGCATACACCGTTTCCCCCTAATTCAGCCTCCAATTCCCCTATGGATAACTGCATTTCTCTTGAAGATGACACCAGTTCAAGTTTTGGTAACAATCCAACTGTTGGTGAGAGCAGTGTCTCTGCAAAAGGTAACAGGCCTATGGGCAGGAGAGCTGCAAAAAGAATTATTTCGAAGAAATCAAGTCGTCCAAGCTGAAGTCCAAAAAATGAGCATACAATTAAATACATTTAACCAATACCTTGCTGAGAAGGAAAATAAAAAAGATGAAAAAGAAAAAAAAAAAGGATTCAAGCACTGCAGGAACTGAAAGAACTTGAGATGAAAAAACATGACTTTGAGATCAGAAGACAAGAACATGAGATAAAAAAAAAAGAATATATGATAATGACTACGAACATTTCTCATTTGGACCCTCAAATGAAAGCGTATTACACAATGCGAAAAAATGAGATTTTTACCAAGTGATCCTCAAATTTCAGCAGCCCAAAATACTATTTCCCTCTGCTCCTGATGAATAATTACGGGATAATATATTTTTAAATTTTGCATTGTCATTTATTTTTCTTTGTTTGCAATGCCATTTTTTTTTATTTTGTAATGAAATTTCTTTCTTTCTTTCTTTCTTTTTTTTCAGTATTTTCTACAACTGAATGTAATATTATTTTTGCAATGTATAATTTATTAAATATGTAGTGATATGTTTTTGGGTTGGGTGAATTATATCTATTTTTTTTTTCAATTTTTCAATTTTTTTTATTTGTCTAGTCAGGAATAATATAAATATATAATTTTTTTTTACAAACAGTTAAAAAAATGTCACAAAAGATTAAAAATAAATAAACAAAAATAAAAATCACAAAAAAACATATATCCAAACAACACCTACAAACTTGGAGGAAAAGTTGGTTGAGATTTGTCAAAATAGCAAATGACCATTGGAGCACCATTACTAGAATTTGGCAAAATAATACTATTCATTGTCAAATTATAACAATAGTAATGGCAATATAGTAACAACCATTGGAGATGCTCAAATTAGTCATTAAAACTTCCAAAAAAAAAAAAAAACCGAAATGGCCACATAATAAAGCTATGCAAAATAATAATTTAAAAAAAAAAAGTATATAACTAAAATATTCTATACAAAACAATGCGGCAGTATTATAGGTTCTAACATTTTAAAATAACTAATCCACCAAATTAATTATTAATTGTCTAAATCTTACCACCATATTATTGACTGAATAACAAAAATAAATACTGTAAATAAAAATCTCATATTCATGAGTTGCATATTGCATACAGGCTTACATCTTTCCAAGCCAACACTTGGATACAAAAATATGAGTTCTAACTCAATACAAGAAAAGCCCTAGGCTTGAATGTTTACATGTAATAATAAACACGGAAGAATTACCCCCCACACGACCATACCGAGTTGCAGGCTGTATTTTGCCTTGAAAAATCCCTGGAAAGGCCAACTGACCTTGTATGGTGAGGAGGTTTCGAGTATTCTCGGATCATAGAGTTTGGAAGTATCCTGTTTACACATAGAGAGACTTGAAATTGAGGCATGAGAGAGAGCGATGGAGTTCATCGAGGATTATGATTTGAGTTGCATTTCATCCGGGAAGGCCAATGTTGTGGCCGAGCCCTTAGTTAAGGAAAACCATGTAGTGATGTAAGCTGTGTATAGCCATCCGGAATGGGAGATGTTGGGAGACACTGGCGATTGATTTGCTACTGGGCGAATCTGTCGCAGGCTGCGGCCTTGTTTTCTTGTTGCGCAGCCTACACTTGTGATAGAGTGTTAGAGGCCACAGAGAGGTGACCTTGGATGGTAGAATCCCTCCGAGAGGAAGATTCCAGTGGGAAGGTTGAGAAAAGGTTTTGACAGGGTGTATTCCCGACCTGAGTGAGATACCGAGTAACCGTGTTGTTTGTACCGGAGGCTTGCCTGTTTCCCTTGAGAGAGGAAGTACTCCGAGAGTTTCACCATTCGGCCTTTGCGGTGGCATCCGGGAAGGTACTAGAAGATGGTATCATGGATTTGGGTCGCCAGTTTTGGTGGCGGGGTATGGAAGAGAATGTTGGCTGTTTTCGTATCCAAAGTGCCTGTAACTTGCCAGCAAGTGAAAGGCCCCGAGCATAGATGGCCAGGGGGTTGTTGCAACCTTTGCCTTTATTGCCGATATGCGAAGTGGGAGGCTATGTCACTATGGACTTCGTTGTAGGTTCTTTCCCGAGGACCTCAACGGGGTAGTGATGGCTATTTGGGTTGGTTGTAGACCGGTTGCTAAAGTCGAGCGCACTTTATTCCTATGCGCGTGAAAGATTCGGTGGATCATCTTGCCGACTTGTATATTCGGGACGTAGTGAGATTGGCACGGGTCCCAGTGACGATCGGTCTCAGATAGAGATCCTCGTTTTACTGCTAGGTTGTGGCAGAGTTTACAGAGTGCCTTGGGCACTAAGTTGACCTTTAGTACGGCTTATCATCCTCAGCACTGACGGGCAGTCCGAGCGTACTATTTCAGAATCCTCGAGAGATATGCTTCGGGGTTGTGTTCCTGGACTTCAGTGGACGTGGGAGAGGCACGTTGCCATTGGTAGTGTTGCCTACAACAACAGTATCAGTCTAGCATCGGTATGGCACCGTTTGGAGGCCTTGTATGGCCAGACCGTGATAGGTCTCCAGTGCGTTGGGCCGAGGTGGGTGATGCACCTTTGTTGGGTCCGGAGTTGGTTAGGGAGACGACAGAGAAATTGAGCTTTATCCGTAGGAGGCTTGTTACAGCCACAGAGTCGACAAAAGAGTTATGCCGACCGTAGAGGAGGCCTTTGGCGTTTGAGGTAGGTGATCATGTCTTTCTGAAGATAATCACCTAGACGAGCTGATGAGGTTTGGGCAAGAGTGGGAAGTTTATCCCTCGGTTTATTGGTCCTTTTGAGATCCTTGAGAGGATTGGTGAGGTTGCTTATCGGTTAGCCTTTACCACCGTCGTTGTCCGGAGTGCATGACGTGTTTCATGTGAGTATGCTTCGGAAGTATGAGCCAGATCCATCACATGTGTTGGATTGACTGATTTAGAGGTAGATGAGGATGCCTCGTATGAAGGAGAGACCGGTACGGTCTTGATAGCAGGATCAGGTCCTGCGTGGCAAGACCATCCTTTGGTGAAAGTCTTGTGGAAACATCACGGAGTGGAGGAAGCCACTTGGGAACGTGAGTCGGGAGTCCGTGAGAAATACCCGGACTTGTTTGTTGATATGTAATCTTGTATTTAAATTTTACTTTTGTTGAACTTAAGAGCTTTTATATATGTCTAAGTTGTGAAACATTGAAAATGTTTTTGATTATTGGAAGTGTGTTTGGAACTTGCCTCATATGGAAGTTGAATGTGACACTCAATGTGTTGAATATATTGTTGAAATTACAAAGATAGTGCATAATGTTAATGCATGTTGAAAATACATATGTTGTTTACATATTGTGATATGTCTCTTGTTAAAGGGATGGGCTGACCGGTAATGGGTCGAATTGTTGAATGTTAAATTGTAACATTGTCTAAAATGAAGGAAAACTTGTTTTGAAAACTTGTACTTAATTTCGGGGGCGAAATTCTTAAGGGGGGGAGGTTATAGCGATCCGGGTTTAACCCTTTGTTGTATTAGTGATCCGGGCAATGTGTCCGTGGATGTTGGTAGTTGTTTATTATCTTGTTTACATCCTTTTACTGTCGTATTTGAGTATAGGATGTGTTGGGCGGATCTGTTTCAGGTTGGTGAGTTTAGAAACCAAAACTAGTTGCCCTCAGATTTGGGCCTGTACGCTCGAGCGGGGGTGTTGCTGGCTCGAGCGGAGATACACCCATTCAGTATTTTCCTGTGCAGCGTTGTACGCTCGAGCGTGGTAATTGGCCGCTCGAGGGGGTTGTCTGAGTGCCGCTCGAGCGTAGGTGTGGGAGCTCGAGCGGAGCCTGGTTCTGGCAAAAGGCTGGGCGAGTGCATTCTGCGCTCAGAGGCGAGGTTGGCCGCTCGAGCGAAAGTCTGTGAGTGACCGCTCGAGCGGGTGTTTTACGCTCGAGCGGAAGACTGGGTTAAGTCCCAAATTGTGACTTTTCAAATCATTCTTTCACTTTCTCTTCTCTCTCTTACTTTCCAAAATCACCATTGTTTGAGCCTCTCACTCTAGACTCCTACTTCTCTCTAGGTTTGATCTAGTAGAGTGATTACTCACCTTTGGCCTTTACAAAAAAGTTGTTGATCGTCGAGGCTTCATTTTAATCTGAAAATCTCGGGTTTTGGAGCACGTTGGGTTTTTGTCGTCTTCTCCTTGGGACTCCGAATTTGAGTAAAGGATAACCTACTCCTCTCTATGGGTTTGTCTTTAAATTTGGTATTCTGAGATGTTGGCTTGGTTTGTGAATTTGTGAAAGTTGGGGCCTTTGTGTAATTTTACAAAAGTGGGTTTTATTCATAATAAACCTAATGCATGTTTGTGCATAGAAAAAATGGATGATTGTTGAATCATTGATGAAAATGGGACCTAAGGGTTGAAATGGTAATTATGGGAAATGGCCTAATGTCATTGTATAATTAATTGGGATAATTAATTGGTGAGAAATGAGGAAATGAAATGTTGATTTGAATATCCATTTGTGCATTTATTTTCTGTTTTAGAAATAACTACTTTGGCTATCGGTGGAGGATAGTCGAGATTGTTGAGACATGCATGATGAATTAGGTAAACGGAAACTAATCAATGGAATGTGTCATGGAACTTGACGGTTGATAGAATACATTAATTGTGTGTATTGTGTGATTGTATATAGACCAATGTGTTTATATACGTTATGTGTAGAGGAGGAGATAGGGGATGTACTCCGCGGTTTAGGGGAAGATAGGGGATGTAA
>NW_021025536.1:434409-447210 GCF_004153795.1 Camellia sinensis | reverse complement strand
AGTTAAAGAAGCAAGTGTAGAAGGAGGCCTCAAACAGAGGAGATCCCTTAAACAATGTTGAAGAGGGGCTCAAAAAAATTTATTTTAAAGTTTATGTAAAAGTCCAAAACAACTCACAAATAGGCCTAAAATGAATGCAAAAATAAGGCCTAAAAGAGAGTTAAAGAGGCAAGTGATATGCTGCTGGCCTCAAAACAGAGAATACTCTTAATCAAACATAAAAGAAGCTCAAAATATGACTATTTTACAGTTTGGTCGGAGCTGAAAATGCTAGCAAAGTATGGCTTAGATACAAAGCAAACACAGGCAAGAAAAGAGGAGGAGAAGACTCACCCTTGAAGACCAATGAACCAGCAGCTTGTTGATTGAAGAAATGGCACTCCTAACCTTTGGAAATAACCTCCAAGTTTCTGATAAGGTATGGGGGTGTGTGCTATGAGGTGGTGTAGAAAATGGTCCAAGAACAAAGTGTTTTAAGGCTTGGAAGAGAAGGAGAGGGAGATGAATGCAAGAGATCAAAACCAATCTTGTAACCTGAAAAATGGAGCTAGGGGCTGCTTTATAGAGGAGAGAGGGGAGAAAAACGGGGGAAATCAAATTCAAATTTCCCCCAAAAGGGCACCCCCCTGGATACAGGGTCTGGGAGGAAACAAAATACACAGCGGAAGGAAAAGTTGAGAGGATTCTGGCTGACCAGGTTCAAAAGGTCCAAGGGTCGGCCGCCACCTCCCCTGGTGGGCCGCCAGGGGTCAAAAGGGTCAATCATAATTACTGGTCGGCCTACCCAGAAAGGTGGCCTCCCATGTGTGCACAACCAAACTCTGTGGTTGAAACCCAGAAAAAAGTGAACCAGGAGAGAGAAAAACCATTTTTTAGAGGGGGTCAAAAGGGTCAGGAACAACTACTGGCGGCACCAACTATTGGTGGCCTCCAGGTGTTACAACACAAATATGGGGTTTAGGGTTCAAGAAAGTGGCCCGGGTGGTCAACATTGGCTTTCAGTGAGGAAAACGGGGCGTTGGAGAGCGATGAAGAATAAAGCGGCTTTTCAGAACAATTTTCTGGCCTCCCACCCTCCTACAAGCTTCCTAACAATGAAAAAATAAGGTCTCCACCAAAAATGAACCAAAACAGATGCAAAACAGAGGTTCGGGGACCAAAACGCGTGGCCCGGGCCCCGAAAATGGTCTGTTAAGCACCGAGTGGCGTTCGACCACGAAGTTGGTCTCTCGGCCCAGTGTCCAAAAGGAAGGAAATAAGGTATGTACAAAAATTACGAGCAAACGGAGGTGGTTAGTGGTCCCGAACCGAGGCACACGGCCGTCGGCTCCGAAAAATTGGAAACCGGGCTCCAAATGGAAAAAATGGCCTACGACCGCGAAACCTAATTTTTTCATCTTCCTCTCTCTCTTCTCTTTCTCTCTCTCACTCATCACTATTTTCTTTCTGTCTATCTGTCTCTCTCTCTCTCTCTCTCTCTTTCTCTCTGTGTCTCTCACTCATCTATCTCTTCTCTCATCTATTTTCTCTCTCTGTCTCTTTCGTTCATCTCTCTTCTCTCTATCTCTCTCATCTTTCTTTGTCTCTCTCGCTCATTTCTCTTCTCTCTCTCGTTCATCTCTCTTCTCTCTCTATCTTTTTTCTGTCTCTCACTCTCTATCTTTTTGTCCCCCTCTCTCTTCTCTTTCTCTCTCTCTTTCTCTCCCACTATGTTCGCGTTGCTCACTCTCTCCCTTCTGTCTTCTCTATTTACTGAGCTCCTTCTCGATTTATCTATCCACTACAAGAAAATGCACTTTTAGCGACCACTTTGTCTCTCTCTTGCTCACCACTCTGTCTTTGTCTCTCTCTCTCTTTCTCTCCTCTATCTGTCTCTCACTCATTTTTCTCTCTCTCACCACCCATCTCCTTTACCACCACTACTACAAAAATAGTTAAAGATCACACTTTGACAAAAAAAAAATATCTCACTTTTATTGAAAGTGTGATAAAAAAAATTAGATTGATATTTTAATCACACTTAATTTGATTGAGTGTGATAATATTTATTTTTTATGTCACTTTTCAATTAAGTGTGATTATATATATATATTTTTAATCACACCTTCTAATTAAAGTGTGATTATATATACACTATTACTTTTTAATCACACTTTTTAACTAAGTGTGATTATTTATATATTTTTTAATCACACATTCTAATTAAAGTGTGATTATTTATATTTTTTTAATCACACATTCTAATTAAAGTGTGATTATTTATATTTTTTTAATCACACATTCTAATTAAAGTGTGATTATTTATATTTTTTTAATCACACATTCTAATTAAAGTGTGATTATTTATATTTTTTTAATCACACATTCTAATTAAAGTGTGATTATTTATATTTTTTTAATCACACATTCTAATTAAAGTGTGATTATATATACCCTACTACTTTTTAATCACACTTTTTAAATAAGTATGATTATATATTTTTTTTTTCTAATTAAAATGTGATTATATATATATATATATATATATCTTTAATCACACATTCTAATGGAAGTAAATAAATAAATAAATAAGAAAAAAGCGCTAAAATGAAATTTTGGGCGCCAATATTTTTTCCCCAAAATTACTATTTTGATGGAACATCACAAGGTTTCAATCTCTCTCTCTATCTGATGATGATGAAGGCCAAATCAATTGCTAGGTGATCATCTCATCTCTTCTCTTTGGTTGCTAGGGTTACTGAACCAATCGACTACTAGGTTTGCTTAATCAATTGCTAGGGTGATCATCTCTTCTCTTTGGTTGCTAGGGTTACTGAACCAATCGACTACTAGGTTTGCTTCTTCTCCTCCACTCTCTCCCTCTCACTCTCTCTCTCTTCTGAATCTAAAACTATTTTCCGAATCTTTGAAGCTATCTAATATCTATCTTTGTTTTTCTCGCATAGCCCTAAAGTTGTTCAACATCAATCGGTTTAGGGTAAACGAAAGTTGCGACTCTTATTTTTGAACAGAGCTTCGATTCTTCTTCTTCTTCAACATAGCTTCGACTTGCAGCCCTAACAGGTTAGTTTCGACGTTTCTTCTTCTTCTTCTTCTTCTTCTTCTTCTTCTTCTCTATTAAATTTCACCCTGACAGCCCTAACAGGTTTCTGGACTGTTAAATTTCACCAATCGAAGCCAATTAGTTGTTCGCATTAGGCAGTACCAGTGAGATTTTACTTCATTCTTTCCAAATGACCTAAATATGAGCAAATAGCAAAATGAGGAATCAGTAAAAACCAAATTTTGAATCCTTTTTTTTTCTTCTATATTTTCTGAAATAATTTTTATCTTTTTTTTTTGTTCTATATTTTCGAGCGAATTTCTTAGAAACAGAGCATTTTAATGGACTATTTTAAACACTTGTCTGAGTTTCAAAAAACTCGTTTCATGAAAACATCGAAAACAATAAAGTTTTTATAACTGATTGTATTCTGTTCTGATTGTAATTGTTGCTTTATTCTTGCCATCACTACGCAATTGCGTATTATTTTTTTAATCTTATTATTTTATTAATCATCTTTGTTGAAATTAGCTGGTACTGCTTCTTATTCTTTTTTATTATTTTTTATTTTTATAAGTAATGATGAAATGGGTATCTGTTGTGGTGGATGATTGGTGTTTGTTGTAATGCCTCTTAAAAAAATTATTTTCAGTTATTTGACAATTTGTGATGACAAAGGTTTGAATTATGGAGAAAGCTATATCAATGGTGCTATGATGTATGCATATTATATATATCTATATATATTGGCAATAAAAGAAAAAATGGTTTATTAGGCTTTCATGAGATAATTGATAGTGAGGGTCTTGGTTAGTAATAACAGGGTAAAATTTATGTCCAGTGCTTTGACATAGTGTGAGATTGAAACACAAATTGTCCCAATCTAATATATCAAATCTAAAATTTAAACATTTTTTTCCTAATATAGTTTCGATTGATATTCATGTTTTTGTTTGCTTCTGTTGATCAATGAAAAGGAGCCAAGCATATGAAGCTAATATCAAGCTATCCTCTGCCAACCTGCCTCTGATTGTAATTGTTGCTTTATTCTTGCCATCACTACGCAATTGCATATTATTTTTTTAATCTTATTATTTTATTAATCATCTTTGTTGAAATTAGCTGGTACTGCTTCTTATTCTTTTTATTATTTTTTATTTTTATAAGTAATGATGAAATGGATATCTGTTGTGGTGGATGATTGGTGTTTGTTGTAATGCCTCTTAAAAAAATTATTTTCAGTTATTTGACAATGTTGATTGATACATCTGTCCACTTCAATGTGGTGATTGATACATCTGTCCACTTCAATGTGGATGATTTGTGATTGATACATCTGTCCACTTCAATGTGTTATACAATGTTGATTAGATTTTTTAGATTGTCTTTTTTATTCTTGAAATTTTATAATAGCAACGTGATAAAAATCAAACTTTACTATTTTAAGTCTTGAAATTTATTCAAATAAAATATTATTATATAAAAAAATTATAGCATTCCGCTGTCTAAAAAATATTCAGAAGTTACTGTAGTTCATTATTATTTTTTAAAAAAATGTTTGGCTTGTATGATAGGGGTGCGAGTTCATTATTTATTTATTTTTGATGGTGTGTTGTTTAAGACAACTTCATTGAATGCACAAATAAGATGAAGCAATACTAATTCAATCTGATTGACTACATAATATCAAAGGCAAACTCTTATTATTTGTCCATTTTAGTTCCATTTGAATATCAATACTAATTCCGTCCTTGATCATCATGTTCAAACCCTTTCAGGTTATATCCATATCTATTTATCTAAAATGAGCTACTTGATTGATTTCTTAGAATTGAGTTTGTATTTTGTAATATTGTTAATATATAATTGGACAAGATTTTTTTCTCCTCCTTCATGGATTCACACAGCAAGCATCGTGTGTTCATGTAGGTCCAATCTTTTCCAAAAATAATGGTGGTCTCATTATTTTCTGAATATAGTGGGTCCTACATGTGCACATGGTGTTTGGATTTGGAATGAATTATTGCATTTTGGTCCATTATTAACAAATAAATAGATGAAGTATTGCATTTTGGAATGAATTATGGTGCCGGACACTACAATCTTCCCAAAATCTACACCCTGGCCTATTAGGGATCTTCGATAAAATATTGCTATGTATTTGTGATTTTAGGTCACAATTAAATAAAGATCTTTAAAAAAAACAAAATTGAGAAAATATTTCCTTGTTAATTAAGCCGAGTTACTAGCTTTGAGTGTAGTGAGTACTTGCTGGGCTTAGCTTGAATAAAGGTTGCCTTCCATTTTGTTTGTGATAGTATTAACTCATGCTTGGCATCTTTGATGCTTAACATATCAAATATCATTTTTTTGCAAGTGGGGTTGTATATCTAGTCTGAGTGGGGTCGGTCGGCTCTCTAGTGCGTTCGGTGCTCTAGCAAGCCCAAGCACTCGGTGAATGAGTCAAAATATGAAGAGTCTAAGGTATAGACTGAGGCAAGCTCATCTACTCAACCATAGTCTGCTCAACAACAAGCACCGTGGCTTGGCACCCTCGAGTCCCAATTCGCCCAAATGAGCCCTTGTTCGACCATGGACCATCATACCTCATTTCCATAGGGTATGCCAAGGAGCGACCAGGAGCATCGCTCGACCAACATGCAACTCCTTAATTGATCTTAGAGATAGAGGGTCGTTGATCCAATACTTGACACGTTGAGAGATATCGTAGCTACCATCTATGTAACTACGTTATGCCATGATACACCCTCCGAAGTATAATACCTAACTTTGTAGCACTCATGATACAACCTCTAAGGCCTGAATCATGTGAAGATAGGCCTGATACCTCTACTCTGTCCAGCTAAGGAGAGCCAGGCACCTGTCCAGCTTGTTGGCTACAAAAACTATGCAGAAGAGTATAAATTTTAAAATTCAGATCTTAACTCGTGTTAATAATGTTCTAGATGGTGAATAGGTAGAATTGTACCTTTGTAGCTCTTCTTGCAAGCCAAACTAAGAAATAATGATAAAGATAAATTTTAAACTCTTCACCTAGTCTCATAAGGATAAGAGTTATATATAATTGTGCTTATAGGTTTAGCATCTTTCATATTAAACATTTCAAGCATCCATTCAATATACTTCACTCGTGACAACCACAACTGCTTAGCTTTTCTGTCACAAATTATTTATATTCCTAATAGTTTACGTGCATCTCCTAACTCTTACATGTCAATTGTCTTGGATAGTTCCTGTTTCAGCTTGTTAATCATCTTCACATCATGTCCCGCTATTAAATGTCATCAAGATAGAGTAGAAGGATTATGAAGTTAAGTAAAATTCATGTTGAGAAAATCACTTGATATGATGACTAAAGTTGTCCCTAAAGAGAAGTTTTTGTTCTGCACAAAGTGGCTGGTATGAGCTTCAATTACAATATTACGTGGTGGTTTTCTCTCTATGAACTAGAGGGGGTGATTGTTGTGGGCCCAGAATGGTACTAATTGCATTGGATAGAGAGTACAGCAATTTGTCGGAAGAAAACCACAAAGTGGATTTTAATGGTGTTCTTGATATGCTACCCCAAATTATGACCAGGAGCCCTATTATGATTGAGAGGCTTGGTATTAGACCAGAATACCTGAGCATGGAACAAGGAGGGAATCAATGTCGTGGAAAAAATGGATCTCATGGAAACAGGAAACTTCTCAGTCAAGAGCAAGCATCAGAGATGTCTAGAAAAGTGATAGCTCGTGTGCTAACAAATGTGGGGTTTGAAGCTTCTTCAGAAGTCCCAATGGAAGTCCTGTCTCAGTTGCTGAGTTGTCATATTGGTAAGCTAGGCCGTATCTTGAAAGTCCTTTCTGATAGTTACAGAAAACAGTGCTCAGCCATCGAACTACTCAAGATGTTCCTTCAAACAGCGGGGTATAGGTGAGTGAAGCTGTTTTTATGTTATAAGCTTGAATTTGATTGGTTTTTTTTATTTACATTTGTTTAGTAGACTATTGGCTTTGAATTTATGATAAAGTAGAAATGAACTCTAAAGTAGGATATTGGTGGAAAAAAATTATTTATGCAGTATATATAGGAAACAATTTGTTTGAATTCCTCTTGGGTTGACCTTGAATTCTGTTGTAGGCAGGCTTGGTCTGGTTTAAATTTTATCAAATCTGGTATCAAATAGTGAACTATGTTACTTTATTTAGGTATATATGATTTTTGTCTATGGAAAATTGGAATCAATGTTGTGCTATTTTAGGTATGTTATGCATGTTTGGCATCTTTATGTGCATGATAATGTGCTCACATGTATCATTTGTTTTGTGACTCTTTCTATGTTTACTTCATTAGTCTCTCTCGTTGAGTTTTGATTCATGAACTGTCATTACTTGAAAGTTGTTATATATCTGGCTTCTCTCTCTCTCTTTCTCTCATCACAATTATCTAACCTATTTTCCCCTTCTATCATTACGTATTTTCCCCTTCCATCATTAGTAATCTTGGGGCTTTAGGAGAGCTCGTGAAGGATAGTATGAGGAATTCTGTACAACAAACTCATCAACAAATTCAGGTTATCCAGTCACAGATACAGTCACAGCAGCAGGCGCCCCTTCGACAACCCTAGCAAGTATGTCTATCTACTTTTCTTGCCTTTCTATAGGGAAGTGCTCTGCTTCTGGTTCTATAGTGCATGTAGTTGTTTGTGTGGTGGTTAGAATCGTGTGATTCACGATTCGATTCTTACTGTTTGATGTGATTTCCCACCAAAATGTTCTGAATCATGCTGTTGAATGAAAAATTGAGTGAAACTGATGCAGTTTGCATTTACAGTTTATAATATTCCTGATTTTTACTAGGGTCTTGGAATTTGTTGCTTTTAATTTGGAAGATAGCAGTAAGATGATGAAAATGATTGCTCTGGTGGTGGTGACTCTACAGATACCAAGACAAATGCGTCCACAGATGCAGCAGATGGTTCATCCCCAAAATCTGGCTTTTCAGCAACAGCAACAGTGGGAAAGAATACGACAACGGCAACCATCAACACCTCGCCCTGGCATGGATAACATAAAACCCCTGGTGGAAGTCAAGCTTGAAAACCCGGCTGAATTTCCAATTGATAGTAATGCCTTAACTGCAATCAATGCCAGACATCATCCCCAACTGCAGTTCCGCCAACAGCAAATTGCTGCAATGTCAAATTTCCATCCTCAATCCAGCAATCAATTTAGGCAATTGGCTTCCCTTCAAATTCCTCAAGTCCAGACACCGTAAGGCCTACTTGCTTGTTATAATGGATTTTAAATTAGTTGATGGAATTCTGAGAAAATTTTGTGGTTTTGATTGATTGATGCAGGAGCATGGGCACTGTTAGGGCTCCACCGGTGAAGGTTGAAGGTTTTCAGGAACTGATGGGAGGGGATGCTACGCTAAAGCATGATTCAGAGGAAAATAAATCTACCTCTCCTCCAAAGTAAAAAATACAAAATATAGCTAGGGGGATAATGATTGGTGAGTTAAACTATAAAAACATTCCCAGCTTCATAGCCTTGGTACTAATAATGCACTTTTGTTTTTAATTTTTAGACGTCTTTGTTGTAGAAATTATCTTCTTCTCCTGTATATTTTATAGTTTAAATTTATGTATATAAAGCTTGAAGGATGGGATGAAACTTTCCATGGAGGAGATTGAAGTTATTATGCCAACATTTTGTCATAAATATACATCAGGTTGGCTGAACCTTTTCGTTGTAGTTGTCTTCTCTTGTATATGTCCTAGTTTAAGTTTAATGTTTAGTGTTAAATGGTGAAAGGTTTTCTTGGGGAATAATAACAATGTCTCGCATAACAGTTCATATTACAGCCAAAAAAAAGAAAGTTAGAATCACTTAAAATAAGCTTGAATTTGATTGGTTTTTTTATTTACGTTTGTTTAGTAGACTATTGGCTTTGAATTTCTGATAAAGTAGAAATGAACTCTGAAGTAGGATATTGGTGGAAAAAAATTATTTATGCAGTATATATGGGAAGCAATTTGTTTGAATTCAGCATGGGTTGACGTTGAATTCTGTTCTAGGCAGGCTTGGTCTGGTTTAAATTTGACCAAATCTAGTATCAAATAGTGAACTATGTTACTTTATTTAGATATATACGATTTTTGTGTGTGGAAAATTGGAATCAATGTTGTGCTATTTGGGGTATGTTATGCATGTTTCACATCTTTGTGCTATTTTGGGTATGTTATGCATGTTTGGCATCTTTATGTGCATGATAATGTGCAATCAATGCCAGACATCATCCCCAACTGCAGTTCCGCCAACAGCAAATTGCTGCAATGTCAAATTTTCATCCTGAAGCCAGCAATCAATTTAGACAATTGGCTTCCCTTCAAATTCCTCAAGTCCAGACACCGTAAGGCCTACATGCTTGTTATAATGGATTTTAAATTAGTTGATGGAATTGGGAGAAAATTTTGTGGTTTTGATTGATTGATGCAGGAGCATGGGCTCTGTTAGGGCTCCGCCGGTGAAGGTTGAAGGTTTTCAGGAACTGATGGGAGGGGATGCTACGCTAAAGCATGATTCAGAGGAAAATAAATCTACCTCTCCTCCAAAGTAAATAATACAAAATATAGCTAGGGGGATAATGATTGGTGAGTTAAACTATAAAAACATTCCCAGCTTCATAGCCTTGGTACTAATAATGCACTTTTGTTTTTAATTTTCAGACGTCTTTGTTGTAGAAATTATCTTCTTCTCCTGTATATTTTATAATTTAAATTTATGTATATAACAGGAAATGAGTGGAACCAAGCGTCCTCGAATTACTGCCAATTCAACTGTTCTTGCATCTCAGCAATCTCAATTACAGCCAGCAGGTTTGTTGCCAGAACCTCATGCTCCATACTCAAGCTCACTGGCTGGGCTGTATGGCTTGGCAGGTTCAACTTCTGCTGTCCCATATGCAGGTTCATCTGCTGGCTTGTATGATTCGGCACGAGCCCCTTTGGGTATCCCTGGGAATGTGGTGCCTACACAGCCACATGTCAACCCTTCTGAATCGCACCTGCCATCTAGTTATTTTGATAGGCCAATTGCCTATGGTGGGTATGGTTTGCCGCCACAATATCATTTGCCTTACTATCCTCAGTAGTTCCTTGTACAATCTGTCTTTCTGGTAGTATAATAATATTTGGTGGTATCGTAGCATTTGCCTTACTTTGTTGCACTGATAATTTACAATGTATATTATATAAATTTATCACAGTGAATGTAGCACAAACTAGATTTGGTTATATTAAGTGTGTGCGTGGCCTAGCCTAGCATCACAATAATTTTACCTGAACCATAAAGCTTTAGATGCTTTTGGAATCGATCATCAATTATTTCATTTGAGATTAGTTATTTCAAGGGTTTTTGGAACTGGAACCATTTCTTTTTGTTTATTCTCCAGTAGTTCTATTGAGCATTTTCGTTCTATGAAATTTTTGCAGTGAGTTAATTTTTTTAAGGGGTGCTATGTTAAGCTTGTGTTCTGCATCCCTACAATGACAGTATCCCTCCTTTACCCCACCTCTCTTCCCCTTTTCACTTCGTATGCTGTTTTTAACAGTGATGATGATGGCATAAGGACATGTATCTGATGAGCGAGTGAGTTGAGGAAATTATGTGGTCCCTTCGTGCTTTCAGTCTGTGAGTATTCTTGTTTTATTTCTCTTTAATGATGATGGTTCTGGCTTAATTCTGGACAGTAGGTTTGGTTCCTTGCTAATTTAGTTTCCTCTTGAAACAATTCAAGTGATGGTCTGAACTCCAGTGAAGGTTATGTCTAAACATAATAAGATGATCTGTGCTGAGGAAGTGTCATTGTTGGGTTATATTCACTCGGTATGTCATTTTACAAAAAAAATTTAGACAACACCACTGCCTAATATGGCTTGGTGGTGTTCAGTTGGTCTCTAGATTGTTAAGATCCAAACACAATGTTAGGAGTTAAAAGTAAAAAAACATTGCAAACATGCATTTCTCTTTTTCTTTATAAGACAAACTTACCTCAAGTGGTGAAAATGAGAAAAGAAGCACCGAAATCAAAATTTAATCGGCTTCCGCGGGAGGTCGCGCTCATATAGCAATAAAGGGTAGCCAAGCTGGCGCCACCCCAATCATACCGACTAACCTGTGTGAGGTCTGCCAGGGCACCCAGCAAATATAGCCCAACGGTGTTCCCCCTGTCGGAGAACAGAGTGGTCTCGAAAAGGAACATCAGAAACCCGCGGGCGTACTGTGTAATCTCCTCCAGAGTCTCGGGCTCAGTATGCCTAAAATGTGAAGAAAACCAAGTGTACCAGACTCGGCCCGAGGATCAGTCGACCGGTGGACGAGCTCCCAGTAAGTAAATCCAAGTGGCCACCTACTGGCCCATGTCCTCGTCGTATGGGATCGCCCAGCCTCCCACGTCAAGGGCGGTCAATACGGCAAAGTCAAAAGGGGTCATGGTCATATCCCCGGCAGATGAGAAATGAAAGGAGTTGGTGGTGTCCCACCACCTCTCCACCAGGGCGCCCATCAACGTCCTGCTAGCTGGATAACGAGATATCCCAGCACAAAAGGGCCCGAATCCTGCTAGATCAACCCAATCGCGGATGGCCTCTGGGAGCTCCGCGTACCAATCTCTCGCAACAATGGAGCCGTATCCCCGTGTAACACGGGAAGACACCTGCATTCACAGCGAATACATATATTCAGTTTCAGAATGAAATAAACAAGCTGCGTGCAAATGAGATAAACAAGCTGCGTGCAAATGAGATAAACAAGCTGCGTGCAAATGAGATAAACAAGCTGCGTGCAAATGAGATAAACAAGCTGCGTGCAAATGAGATAAACAAGCTGCGTGCAAATGAGATAAACAAGCTGCGTGCAAATGAGATAAACAAGCTGCGTGCAAATGAGATAAACAAGCTGCGTGCAAATGAGATAAACAAGCTGCGTGCAAATGAGATAAACAAGCTGCGTGCAAATGAGATAAACAAGCTGCGTGCAAATGAGATAAACAAGCTGCGTGCAAATGAGATAAACAAGCTGCGTGCAAATGAGATAAACAAGCTGCGTGCAAATGAGATAAACAAGCTGCGTGCAAATGAGATAAACAAGCTGCGTGCAAATGAGATAAACAAGCTGCGTGCAAATGAGATAAACAAGCTGCGTGCAAATGAGATAAACAAGCTGCGTGCAAATGAGATAAACAAGCTGCGTGCAAATGAGATAAACAAGCTGCGTGCAAATGAGATAAACAAGCTGCGTGCAAATGAGATAAACAAGCTGCGTGCAAATGAGATAAACAAGCTGCGTGCAAATGAGATAAACAAGCTGCGTGCAAATGAGATAAACAAGCTGCGTGCAAATGAGATAAACAAGCTGCGTGCAAATGAGATAAACAAGCTGCGTGCAAATGAGATAAACAAGCTGCGTGCAAATGAGATAAACAAGCTGCGTGCAAATGAGATAAACAAGCTGCGTGCAAATGAGATAAACAAGCTGCGTGCAAATGAGATAAACAAGCTGCGTGCAAATGAGATAAACAAGCTGCGTGCAAATGAGATAAACAAGCTGCGTGCAAATGAGATAAACAAGCTGCGTGCAAATGAGATAAACAAGCTGCGTGCAAATGAGATATACAAGCTGCGTGCAATTGAAATGTATAAGCTATATGCAAAATCAAATCAGAATTCAAGTGTTTGGGCTGCGTGTTCAACT
>NW_021025536.1:415840-427032 GCF_004153795.1 Camellia sinensis | reverse complement strand
TAATACAAATTAAATAAAAAAAATAGATTAAAAAATTATATCAGTAATGGGAATGGTTACAAAAAATACAAACAGATTTCATGAACCACGTAAAAAATATTCAAAATTATACAAACAATGATACTACAAAGAACAGAAATTGTGCCTGAGAGAGGAGAGGGAGTTGTAACTTTAGGGGGGGGGGAGATCGAGCAAGGCTAGAGTAGATCGGCAAAGTTGGGAAGAGAGTGGTTAGCACTTCATTTTAAAGCCAACTCACCAATAGGATTGGACTATATGATATGCTTCAACAATAGGATTTTAGTTTGAGGTGGTTGTCGATTTTGCATATGAGACAAAAAAAAAAAAAAAAAAAAAAAAAAAGGGGGGAAAGGTCAGAAACCCCCCTAAAAAAAAAAAAAAACACAACAAAAACCCAAAAAAAAAAAAAAAAAAAAAAACCTATACACATCATCGGCCCAACCCTCTCTCTCTCTCTTTCTTTCATCTCTCCTCTCTCCAGAAACGTTGGTCTCTCTCTTCTCATCCTCTCTTAGATTAGATAAGCAGCAGCGGTATGTCGATCCATCCATGGCAACGACGATGATAAGCGGTGGCAGCGGTGATGAGCAACAGGGGTGCCCTATGAGATCAAATAAGCAGCAACAGTATGTCGATCCATCCATGGCGACGGCGATGATGAGCGGTGGCAATGGCGATGAGCAGCAGCGGTGGAGATGACCGGAGGAAGTGGCGTTGTGCGTTGGTGATGATTGGAGGAAGTGATGAGCAGCACATGGCTGGGTCGCGAGAGAGTTGTCGAAAAGAGAAATTCGATGAGCGTGGGTGGGAAGTAAGGCTGAGAGAGTGTCACGCCCCACTTTTTATTACTCGAAGTCATTACCAAATTCTTTAACTTAATTCAATTTCAGAGATAACATGCGGAAATAAACTCATACATTCAATCCGTAGAAGTGATTAACAAAACTCTCATTCGTATGCAAAGTAAATATTACATGAACTAACTTAATAAATTGCCCTTGGGCTTACATCATTAAAAGTACAAGAAGAAGGGTGTAACCCTTTACAACAATGGCATTCCGCCAACATAACAGAGGCCCCGTGGCCAACAAATAAGAAGATCCAAATCTTGTAGCACACCCTGCTAAATACCTGAAAAAGATTCAACAACGTGGGATGAACATATAGTCCAGTAGGGAACTCAACATGCTCCTTAACAATAACAACATTACAGATAGCTATGATCATGAACACCCATTCTCATACTAGAATAATAATGTGACAGTTTATATAAAATATACATATTAATATATATATATGAACTTTTCTTGAAAACAATCATTTAATTCACCGCTATAAGCGATTTATCCTTCCTTTTTCCTTTCATTAACCCCTGTTCCCAATCTTTTATAACATTAACAACTATTTAGAAAAAAAAATTCACTAAGCCCATTACTCTTCCATTTGCCACACATACAACAGATGTGCCTTTTCAAAACATATTTGGCATTTCAATGCAATTCCAATTATATCATAATTATCCATACACACCTCTATAAAAAGATAACAATTCAACTACATACATAAAATCAATCAATGAGTCAACTCGTCCCTCCAACACAGTAACAAATACAATCCACAATGTTTCCAAATACACTGAAACCATAACAATACAACAATGCACTACTAGCTATATGCGTAGTAAGCCAAAGATACACTTCTCACAACAATCTACCAGTTTACCAGGCGCTAGCTGGAAGGGTATGGTACCTTAGATTATCAGCGCGTCAGTTCTCCAGGCGCTAGCTGGAAGGGTATGATACCTCTGATTATAAGCGCTGAACACATATGTGTGTGGAGTCCATCCCCTATCTTCTCACACACACTGGAGTACAACCCCTCTCTTCTCCCCAACCGGTATACAAAAATAATGTAATTCAGCATTTCATTACATATGATGTTCAATCAACAATGGTGTAATACATACACAACAATTCAACACAACCTTATCATCCTCCACCGATGACCAAAATCTCCAGATGCATGCATATTATACATCTATTAAACAGACCCAACTAACATGAGAGTACAAAACTCAGCAACAACATGAACATGGTAGTTAAAGCTATACCCCACACAAGAGTGTTCAATACTCAAGATACAACATTCCAATTTTATTATACTTGTTTCAAAATACCTTTCCCATTTCACAAAATGAATTCCACTTCCTTTGTTTTCACAAAAATCATTCCCATGGACAAAAGCCATACTTCATTTAAATTCACTACATTCTCTTCAAAGCCATTTCAAACTAATTATGCACATTAAGTCATAAACAATAAATTAGGGTCTTTCCTTCCTCTTTCTCAATATTGACCAAAAAGGCCCAATTAACATCAACAAACAACAATAACCACAATTAAGACTCAAAATACCTAAGTATTTGCCCAAAGATCAAAACCCCTCAATTAATTTATTAAATCAAATAAAAGAAATTAGGGTTTCCTCTCCTTTCAACAACCACATGCTAATTAACACCCCAATTAGCCCAAATCATAACTAATGATAATAAACCCAAATTCAACAACCAACCCAAGGTTCAGTCCCATGATTTTCACAAATCCAACATGATACAATTTTTATGCAATACAAAAACTACCACATGTCTATCTATAGATGAAGTATTGAAAAGAAACAAGGAGAATCCCTACCTCGAACGAAGAACACAAATAGAGAAGATGACCCAAAAATCCAAGTGCTCCAAATCCACTATTTTTCATATTAGAATGAAGCCCAAGCCGCCCTCTATCTTTCTTACAAAGAACTTAAGATGGATTCACACTAGAAGTAGATGAAAACCTAGAGAGAAGATGAGTTTAAAGAGAGAGAAGTCGGACCTAGGGTTTGGAAACTAGAAGAGGATGAAAAACTGATCAAAATCCCGTTGCTGCCTAATTAAACTGGACAGGCTCGCTCGAGCGAAGACTTGGTCGCTCGAGCGACCAGACACAGGAAAGACTCGCTCGATCGAAGAAAATCTCGCTCGAGCGAAGAAACACTGCTCTCAGGTCTATACTAAATGCAAACGCTCGCTCGAGCGAAGAAACCCTGGCTCGAGCCACCAGAAACAAAACTCAACCCTCGCTCGAGCGACCAAACTCTCGCTCGAGCGACCAATCCAAATTCTGGACAGTAACACCTGGTTTCCAAACCCAACCAATCTAAAACAAACCTGCCCAACACATCCGATAACTCAAAAAGAGAAAATAAAGGATGACAACCACAATTATACATTGAGAAAATCCAGGGAACCTAAGTCCGGATACAACAACCAAAAGGAGAAAGACCGGGGTCGCTATAGAGAGAGAGAGAGAGAGAGAGCGCGTTTATAGAGAGAATTTGAAGAGAGTTGGTCTCCTTCTACAGAGAGTGGGTGTGTGGATAGGTGGGTGGGTGAGACATACGTGGGTGAGTTTAAAGTGTGGCTCTTGGGAAGTTGAGGATGAATGAGAGAGAAAGTTTCATCTCTACCGTCTATCTTCAAACAGAAATGAATCGTGACCGTTAAAATATCTTAGGACAATTATGTCTAGGATAAATTTAAAAATCTTCTTCCCATATTTTATATATATAGGAATAACCCGTGCCTGAAGGCACGTTCAATAATTTTTTTGGTACCACACGGGTTACGAAATTTAATTGTAATAAATCAATTTAAAATGATATATCACTCCAATTTAATATTTCACAAATAAGAAGTTGAAATTTTTTCTACATAGTAAACTGGCAAAAACATTCATAAATTTCAAATAACAAACTTCAAAATTACAGTCCAAATAATAAATTTTATATTACAGTGTAGCATAAGCAAATAATAGAATCTAAAAATATTTGCTAAAATTCAAGTCCAAACAACAAATTTTAGAATTCAATCCACGCTAAAATGACACATTATAGCAAACCTTCAATAAAAGGATGTAACTGAATTAGTATCATAACTGGTAACCTTTTAAGTTTATCAAATTTCAATACCTTCAAGAAAAGGTGAACGAATATTTTGGTACAAAAGAGTAATCATCCTATCTAACTAAAAATAATAATAATTAACCATCCGGTTTATAATGAGAGCCAACCAACTACACACATAAAGAGAAGCAACAACCCAATGTTTCCGATACGAATCAGCCACCTATAACAAAATCACTCGCTTAAATTCACTTTAAAAAACCAATAGCTATGAGAAATCACATTAAAATACATATGAGAAATCAACAAAATGATTGTTTAAAAGCAACTCTAATTTGACAACAAAATGAACTCATTGCAGTAATCAAAATAATTTGAAGAACAATAACAAATGCATGAATAACTTAATATAATATTATTGAATCAGATGATTTTACGGTTTCAATTTGAACAATACCAAAAAAACTCAACAAACCCATGTTTAAGAGTTATAATTGCATGTTTCACAATTTTTTGCAATGATCTTTGACCAAAAATCATAGAATCCAAAAATCAACTCAATAGGCAGGATAACAAACTGAGTGAATATTAAATTAAATTGAGTGAATATTGTTTTGTGTCCTATACATAACAGGATAACATACTAAGTGAATATTTATAAACAAATTAAACAACATAGAAATTAAAGCTCTATTTCTTTCTCTAAAAAAAGGTCTCATCAAATGGTTCAACAATTAGAAACTAACCTCTCTGTATCTCATAATGGTTCATCAATTCTCATTTCTGTCTAACCCATTTTCGTCAAATTTATAGTCTCTGGCAATAAAACCTATCAATTTTGACCCACTTCAATTTAAAATATCAAATTTAGTAAGTAATAATTTGAATTTGAATACATAAAGATATCCAGTTAAACTAACCTAGAACAATGAAACTCTTAACAACCAATTAGAGAATTCCAAGAAAATACAAAGACTTTTGCTAATGAGATTAATTAAAGCTTGAACAGTATGATACTACAAATTCAAACCAATTAACTCATGAATTATTTTGTTAAGAGCCTATTCGTTGAAATAGAAAAATGAAATGTGGTTTAGATTTAACTAAGACAAAATATAAAAATAAAAAATAAAAAAATAAACATAACAAAGAAAATCCATGAGCATCAAATCACATGCAGGAAAAAAAAAAAAAAAAAAAAGACTCTCCCATAGGTAGGAACAAATCTAGTAGTCCATGCCTCAACTAATGAGCATGACAAATTTGGTAAAAAAAAAATTGTATTTTTTGATGACATGACAAATCTCGTACTCCATGATGTAACTCAGATTACACCTAATCCAACATTCCTAAACATGTATCAATGTCAGCATTAAGAAAAGCATAACAATAGAAAGGATAACAAACTGAGTGAATAGTAAATTAAACTTTGGTGAATATTGTTGTGTCCTATACATGGCAAGATAACATATTGAGTGAATATTTATATACAAATTAAATAACATAGAAATTAAACCTCTATTTCTTTCTCTAAAAAAAAGGCCTCGTCAAGTGGTTCAACAATTAGAAACTAACTTCTCTGTATCTCATAATGGTTCATCACATTTCATCTCTCTCTAACCCATTTTCGTCAAATTTAAATTTATTGTCTCTCGCAATAAAACCTATCAATTATGACCCACTTCAATTTAAAATATCAAATTTAATAAATAATAATTTGAATCAGAGAATTCTAAGAAAATACAAAGGCTTTTGCTAATGAGATTAATTAAAGCTTGAACAGTATGATACTACAAATTCAAACCAATTAACTCATGAATTATTTTGTTAAGAGCCTATTCGTTGAAATAGAAAAATGAAATGTGGTTTAGATTTAACTAAGACAAAATATAAAAATAAAAAATAAAAAAATAAACATAACAAAGAAAATCCATGAGCATCAAATCACATGCAGGAAAGAAAAAAAAAAAAAAATTTAAAAAAAAAAAAATCATATAATATAGTTGATTTCTTGCTCCCCTACCCCACCCACCCCAATTTGATTTTAATAAACCCAAATAATGATAATTGTAAGAATTTTTTTTAAAAAAACCATACTTATAAATTTCCAACACAACCAACCAAAGAAATAATCACAAAATAACAATGATCAATCATTGCTTAAGTAAGAATACAAATCAATTATTTACCACAATGTTGCGATATGAAAGGTCTTAAGGAAGTTCTCAAGCTGCCTAATGTGAGCCTATTAAGCAAACACAATGCTTCGGACACAATGTATTGGACACACTTGATCAACTATTACACCTAATCACAAACTGTAAACATCAATAAAGCAATTAAATTGGACAAACCTGCTGGAAATTAACAAACCTGCTAGAAATTAAAGATTATTGAAACAAAAGATATCAAAAAATTAGAGTATGTTTCAATCACAAACTGTAAACATCAATAAAGCAATTAGATTGGACCAACCTATTGTCAACCTGCTGGAAATTAACAAACCTGCTGGAAATTAAAAATTATTAAAACAAAAGATATCCAAAAAGTAGAGTAAAGATTATTGAAACATATTACAGTAAAGATTATTGAAAGAAAAGAATAAACCTCCATCTATGATGGAAATATACTTGCTGGACCCAAAAAAGATAGGTTATTGAAACACATTAGAGTAAAGATTCTTTTGCTAAACGTTGTACTATTAACATTCTACAAGATTGCTTACCCTGTGCCCCCATTACACTTGAACTCATTAAAGCAGAGGATGAGAAACCACAAAAGAATCATATTATTGAACACGGACTCTAAAAACAGATATCTCGTTTGGTTTTACGTGGCAATCTGAAACTTCTCCATGGTTAGTATTCTTGCTCACTATTGCACACTACATCTTTTGTAGATGCTATGCTATAGAAATTAGAGTGAACTAAATCTTAAACTAAGGTTTTGATCATTGCATATGCATGGGTGGGAATAATCAAAAAGAAGAATAGGCTTGAAGGGATTTCGAGTACATTATTCTTTTTAAACACTTAATCAGCGAATCCTACCTATTAGTGAAAATTTACCACTAAACGTTCACAATCAAAATAGAACAAAAATTGTCTTATGTTAAAAGCTTATAAAAATTGGCTTGAAAGAACCAATTTTTGATATTTTATGGACCTCCGCTTATAATTATAAAAAAAAAAAGGATGATTGATATAAAAAATTATAACAAATTTTGCTAAAAGCTTAATTATAGTACACTTACAATCTTATGTTAATCAATATTAGATAAATGTAAAAAAATTAATAATGTCATCAAAGTATAAATGAAAATAAAAATTTTATCCTTCAAAGTTTATTTTAGTACTCTTAAACAATAAGGGAAAAATTAATTGATATGCACCTTCCAGAACCAGTTAAAACCCAACAGCCACCGCTACCAATTTCTATCTCTCACATGCATTTTTTCAAACACCTTATATGCATTGTTAAATATACAAACAATAACCGATCTTTCCTCAAAATAAAATAAAAGAACATATTATAGTGTCACTCTCAACCATTTCATCAAATATAGTTTATTTGAAAATCAATCATAAAACAACAAAGGAAAAATGGTAAAAGGATAATTGTCAAGTGAGGTATGTGTAATTTGCCCATACAATTTTATTTTCTTTCTTTTGAGATTATTTTCTTTGACTTGGCTTGTGTTGTTGGAGTTAAAGAAGGAAAATGAGGATTCGTAGGTGATCACTATCAATTGTCATAGTTGATAAGTGTAGACACCCCATTTTTGACCGACTTTAAGACTTAGACGTCACCAGTTGAGTGCTTGGTGATATTGCATAATGTGCTCGTTCAGAAGTTTCAGAGTCTCGGCCGTGAGTCCTGCCTCCGGATTTCCGAACCCTCTTTTGTGCTTTGCCTCGGTTTGCGAACCAGGCTCGATTTTCTTTGTTTCTTTTCCTGAAGGGAGGGAGAGGTCCCGTAGACCATCTCTCAGTGGCCATGGGCTACATTTGGTGGCTGTAGGCCATTTTGCCCATTTCGGAGTCCGGTTTCCGGTTTTTCGGGACCGTTGGCCGTGTGCCCCGGTTCGGGACCGCTTAACCATCTCCATTTGCTCTGATTTTCGGCATACATCTTATTTTCTCCCTTTTGAGGGACACTGGGGTCTGAGAAACCCACTTCGTGGCCGAATGCCACTTTCGGTGCTTAACAGCCCATTTTCGGGACCCCGAACTGCGCGTTTTGGCCCCCGAACATTCGTTTTGCAACGGTTCTCGTTCATTTTTGGCAGGTACCTCTGTTTTATCACTGGGAAGGCCGTAGAAGAGTGGGAGGCTAGTAATTGTTGCAGCAACCAGTTATATATCCTCCGACGCCCTCCGATGCCCGTTTTTTACACTTCCGGGCTAATGTTGAACACCTTGGGACCACTTTCTTAGAACTTTGAACCACATACTTGTGATGTACACACATGGGAGGATCCTAAAAGTTGGTGGCTGGCCACTAATGTTGCTTGACCCTTTTGAACCCCTCCTTCCGGGCTAATGTTGAACACCTTGGGGCCATTTTCTTGAACTTTGAACCACATGTTGCATTGTTATGCATCCCTTTCACATTGTTATGCACACTACTTGCATTGTTGTGCACGTTTCACTGGCATTGCCATGCACCCATACTTTGCATGCGTCGTCACGCATGTTTCACTTGCGTTGCTATGCACTTTTCCATCCTGTGTGTCCAAAAGAGCTGTGTGCCCAGATAAATAGAGTGCTGTGTTTCGAGCTGCGTACCAAATAAACAGAATATTGTGTTGCGAGCTGCTTGCCAAACAAACAAAGTGTTGTGTTGTGAGTTGTGTGCATTATTTGGGGGCCGGCCACTAAACCAACTTGACCCTTTTGACCCCTAGCCGGCCGGCTAGGGGATGTGGCCGGCCGGCCACCTGAAACAAAAATAACCAGCCGGCCATGATCCTTACAACATCCACTTTACAGCTGTATAGCTGTTTCCCCCAGAAAATATCCCAATCCAGGGGATATTTTGTGGGGGAAAACTTGCCTATTTTCCCCCACCTTTTGCCCCTCCTTTACTCCCCCTTTTTGGTCCATATAATCAGCAGGCAACATGGAGTTTAGGGGTTAGAAAAATTGCCTTCAAGCCTTGATACACAAATTCCTCTTCCATCTCTCTCATTTCCTAAAAAACCCTAAGTCCTACACCACCATTTCTTCTACACCACCAAACTCTACCACCACCACTCCATTCCAGCAGCAAGGAGAGGAATTCCAACAGCTAAGAGGCAACAAATCTGGTCCAAGAAGCAACAAAAGTATTGATCTTGAAGGGTGAGTCCATTTTCCCTCTTTTCTAGCTCATTTTTGCATCATTTCTTAGCCTCTCTTTCTTGAATATTTGAGCTCCGACCAAAACTGAAAAGGTCATTTTTTTGAGCTCATTTTCATGTCTCATTAGGGGCTCAACCCTGTTTGAGCCCTCCTTCTTGCACTTGCTTCAATACCCTCCTTAAATGCCATTTTCTTGCATGACTTGGCAGCCTATTATGCTTCTGTTTTTGGTCATTTTGCAGAGCTAGAAAAGGTCTTATTTTGGCCCATTCTTCATGTTTCATTAAGGGCCTTTCATGATTTGAGGCATATTTCATACACTTCATGCTATATCTCTCATTTAATCCCCATTTTTGCATGACTTGGAAGCCTATCTTGGTTCCATTTTTGGTCATTTTACAGTTCTGTAAATAGTCTTATTTTGGCCCATTCTTCATGTTTAATTAAGGGTCTTTGGCTGTTTGATGAATATTTTGCATACTTTGTGTTATAGCCACTTTTGAGCCTCATTTTGCATCGCATTTCTAGTATGTTTGTATACTGTTTTGGAGTTTTTACAGTTCTGAAAATAGTCATATTTTTGGTCCCTCTTCAATGTTGTAGAAGGGAATTTTTCAGTTTGGGCTTTGCATATACCAGTTGCCTCTTTGGCCACCTTTTGGCCCTTTTTCTTGCATGGGAGTGCAGCCATACCTGTGTTTGTTTTTGGGGTTTTTACAGTTCTGGAAAACATCATATTTTGGGCCCCTCTTCAACTTTGTTGAAGGGCCCTAACCTGTTTGAGGACAGCAGATGTGAGTTGCTTCTTAATCTCATGTTTAGGGCCATTTCTTGCATGCTAGTTTTGCCCTGTCTTGGTTTGCTGTTTTGCCATGCTATAAACTGGAAAAGTGCATATTTAGGGGCTGCCTTGCTTCTGTCTATTCATTGCATGTGCCAATTTTGTATGTTTGGTATAGCTATAGGCCATTTCGGGTGCCTAAATTCATATTTCGGGACTATTCCCTGCATCGGGTATGTTTTCGCCTCATTTCGGGGCTGTTTTCCCCCACATTTCAGTGCTGAAAACTCATTAGCATGATTGGATATCATTTTTGCCATATTGCATTGTATATACCATTGCCTCGGTTTGCGTGCCAGTGTGCACGCATTTCGAGGCACTTCATTTTCACCCATCGGCCTCTTATGTGAGTGTGGCTGAGGCTCTCTCATGTTGGTATAAGCCCATATCATGTTTTCATGTCATTTGCATTGCATATGCCATTGCCTCGGTTTGCGTGTCCGTGTGCACGCATTTCGAGGAACTTCGTTTTCACCCACCGGCATCCTATGTGAGTGTGGCTGAGGCTCTCTCATGTTGGTGTAAGCCCATATCCTATTTCCATGTCATTTGCATTGCGTATGCCATTGCTTCGGCTTGCGTGCCCGTGTGCACGTATTTTGAGGCACTTCATTTTCATCTACCGGCCTCTTACGTGAGTGTGGCTGAGGCTCTTTCATGTTAGTATAAGTCCATGTTGCATTCTATATGCCATTTTCCATGCCATTGCATTGCGTATGCCATTGCCTCGGCTTGCGTGCCCGTGTGCACGCATTTTGAGGCACTTCATTTTCATCTATCGGCCTCTTATGTGAGTGTGCGGAGCTCTCCAATGTTAGTATATTAGTCCATGTTGCATTCTATATGCATCTTTTGCATTTGCATGCGTATGCATTGCCTCGATTTTGTCCCGTGGCACGCATTTCGAGGCACTTCATTTTCTCTACGCCTCTTATGTGAGTGTGGCTGAGGCTCTCTCATATTAGTATAAGTCCATCGTTGCTATTCTATATGCCAATTTTAGCCTATTGCATGCGTATGTCACTTTCCTCGATTTGCGTGCC